>JAHPZR010031358.1:40000-75391 GCA_019787425.1 Platygyra sinensis
TAAGAAAAACATGGTTTAATTTCAAAACCAATAGGCTATTTATGTGTATGAACATGCCAACTTATGTAAACAGTGATCTACTGAGGGAGTCTTTTAAGATTCGTTGATTATGTCCAGCTTAAATTTTGTGAGGAAAAATCTGGAAATAAAAATGAGAGAGCTTTCCATTAAACCAAAAAGTATTGATACAGAATAAAAATTAAAAAGCTTTCTTACCTATACATGTAATTTATTCTTTTAGTTTTGGTGTCTTCGTTTTTTATTTTAGCTGTGACAGTGAACATGGAAACATTTGATTACATTTAAATTGGTTAGCTATTTATCTTTTGATTGTCACAAATGAGAGCCTTGCACTTTGATGCAAGCATGGTGGAGTTGTTTCACCAGAGCTGAACTCTGAAAGAGGTAGTCACAGTTCTCATTCTGACCACCAGTTTTGTTTCATGGTCGAGCTTTGTTCAACCCCTCACCCATGCTTGCAAACATCCAGTGACCAGACCTCCTATAGAGTGGAAATAGATATATTCTGGGAGAGGTGCGAGTCAAGTATGGAGAATTTTGTTGTAATATTGAACCTTGAAACAATATTTTAGGACAATCATATACTACAGCATTTGCTGTATGATTTTGCAGAATTACAGTAGCACTAACATGTTCAAAAATCAAGTTTATTAATGTTTGGTTTAACACTGCTATGCCAGTTGCCAGTTATAATCCTGATGACAACCACCTGAGCATGACATTGAAAAGACAAGCAAGCAAATTTGATTAAAATCAAAATCATAACCTTTGGATGAACCCTGATTAAGGGCGTTCACACTAAGATTTTCCAGGTGATAGATGTTTTTAAATTTTTAGTGCAGTCAGATAATGAGTAACTTGTGACAGAAATGAACATTGGAGACCCAGACGAAACCAATTAAAAGTTAATTTCAAATTTTTCACAAAACGAAACTGAGTCAAAGCATGCAGAATTTAAAACATCGGCTGAAATAAATATCACATACAATTTATTGGCCCAAACAAGAACTTTAAATTACTAAAATGTGAAAGATTGACTTTTCTGTTCGATTTTTCCTCTAGTAAAAAGATGAGCGTCTGGAAGTCGCGTACACTTTCAAAAAATTTAAAAAAAAATTGCAGTTCAAAAAATTGAATGATGCCTATATAGTATTGATGTCTGTTTGCAACTTTTAAATAAAGTTAAGGTGTTATGAGGAATTGTGAATTGGCATTTTGAAAGAAAGGAATGTTCTTCGGCGGCAGGTTGCAAAGACATGGGAGAATTTCTCATGTAAGTGAAAACTTTGGTTTTCGTTGCTATGAGATGCCTTTAGTTATAACTATAATGTATAGAGCTAAGGTGGAGGGAATTATTTTGTTCATGAAAATCATGAAGCAGTATCCTAAAAGAAAATGATGTTTTTCGGGTTACAGTTACAAATATCTGGCTAGTGAATCAAACCTGTCTCTAGCCACTGGGCTAGCAAGCAGAAAAGTTAGTTTTGGACCCCGACTCAGTCTGTACCTGTGATATCCACTAACATACATGTAGTTGACTACTGAAGCATGTAATTAACCTAAACTCTGATCAAAGTAATGTATTTCTTGTTTAAGCTTGAGCGTAGTCAGTTTGAGCAGACGGTAAACCACATCAATGGAATCTTTGATGAAGCTGAAAGGGTTGGTCCTCGGACATATCTTGAAGGCTGCTTGGGTTGTGTCACAGCTTATCTAATTTTCATGTGTATGCAGACTCAGTATAACAAGGTTAGATTAACAGAAATGTATTTAAAATTAGAGCAACACATTGCTTCTTGCAGGGCATGCTGAAAAGCTTATCTTGTGAGTTCAATGCTTTCATATGAATCTGTATATTTATTTATTTATTTATATTTGTGACCATGAATGGGAAAACGTACACTAACGCTTTACCGTTAAACGGTAAGAAATAAACGGACTGTAAATGGATGGTAAACGGTTAGGCAAAACGTTTAAACGATCTCCATAACCGTTTAAACGGATGGGGAAGATCGTTAAACGGTTGATCAAAGTCCAAAAACGGATAGCTTGACATGTTAAACCGATGAGAAAAATTCATAAACAGAAAGCTCAAATCGTTAAACGGTTGATCAAAGTCTAAAAACGGATAGCTTAAAACCTTGAACAGTTGAGCAAAATCCATAAGCGGATGACTGAAAACATTGAACAGTTGAGCAAAATCCACAACCGGGTGGCACATGTTTAACGATTGAACTCGGAAATAGAAAATTTAAACGGAAAAATATGATGCACAGCCATTTTATTCTTAAAATGCAACTTAAGTTTAATGTGGAGACAGATAACTTATGCACCTTCGGTCTCTTGTTTCTGTTTCATTCAAAGATTGACCAAAAGGGCGATTGCCAGCGATGTCACGTTCACGGTCCTTCAGCTTTAGTCAACTGAATCAAGACAGCACAGTGCATTCCGACAAATTGTTCCATGCTGAAGTACACAAGTCCTAAGAACCCTCTTTCTGTGACTTTTCTTTCAAAAGGAGTTTTAATCTCGTAGCGCTCTGGAGGACTATAAACCGAAGGCAAAAGGAACATTTTTAGTTCTCACATACATTGCAATGGCAAATCACAAAGAAACTTGCGTTTTGTGATCGGATTCTATTGGGCTAAAAGTGTTGTTTGTTAACACCGTGTCAAGTTAGTTATTCTTTGAATTCTGACCTAAGTACTCAATATCTTATCACAGAAATGCTCTACGTTGACTGCGTTAAAAAACGTACTGAAGTCGACACAATAAACTGGTTCACTCATGCGAAAACCTCAGTTATCGAGTGTTCACAGTTGACCGCGACCGCATCAGGTCACGATTAATTTATGACAATAAGATATTTTGTATCTGTTTTCAATTGATGTTCACTGAAATGCTCCTCCATTAAACTGACAAAACTGCTTGTTAGATGTTTTTAAAATTGCTGCTTTAAAATCGTTTTACGTTAACTTACCTTTTGAACGACTTTTTAATACTATTTGTGACATTCTGGAAGCTTATCCGCAGTCACGCTGTTACTCCACGCTGATTGGATAATGCTAAAGAATGCATCCAATCAGGGTGGAGCAAACAGCGCGACTCTTGCTCCTTGCCAAACGAAATCTCGGCCACAGATGCTGGTCGCTTCGACAGCTGCATTTCTCGAAATTATTTGGCAGTTAGCACTTGGATTTTAAATTGATCTTTGGTTGAATGTCACAAAAAGAAGCATCAACCTTTCAGTTTATCTTGTGTTCGATTTGGAAGCTGGGTGATTCAAATTTCTGGGTGAAAATCTGCTTGGCACTGGTGGAGTCGAAAATCATTGAGTGAGCCTTCGATCCATTTTCCAAGTTGAGTGGCTCATAGCCACTTTGATTCTTCGAGCTCCAAAACAGAGCAGATGATCGTTTAAACGTTTAGTCTAAAGTGTTTAAACGTTAAGTTTAAAACGTTAAACGGATGTCAAAACCATTTAAACGTTATGTTTTAAGCGTTAAACGGATAGCATTTTTTAAAAAACGGACATGAAAAACTTTTAAACGTTTTGCCCAAAGCGTTAGACGGATACTAGTTTTTTTAAAACGGACGAGCTACCCGTTTAAACGTTTTACATGAACCATTTTAAACGGATGATAAACGGATACCAAACAGAATTTTCTGTTAAACAGCAAAGCGTTAGTGTACGTTTTCCCATTCACGGTCACATTTATTTGCCTTTCTTGTAATCAGATGCAACTTGAATCATCTTTAAAAAAGAACAATGGCAGCAATTCAACATGAAAAAATTATAACAGAACTACTTATATTATCATCTCAATAATCGGAAGAACTATTTTGAGCTATGCACAGACCTATAGATTTGCAAATAGGTACCATAAGAGACCTTAGAGATTCATAATCATCATCATCATCATCACTGCTGTTTGTGCCAGCAGATGCATAAGTCTGTAACACTCTGTTTCCACTGTGCCCCATTCCCTGGACCTAACACATCACATGCACAGAAGTTTGATTTCAGTTCTTTTATTTCGGACACTTTTTATGTCATTTCAGACAAAAATATTTCGGACATTCTGTTTAAAAATAGCTAAAGTAAGTTTATACCTACAAAGCACAAACTAGACTGAAGCAACATCTGTGAAAGATTTCATACATTTGTGGACAGAAAGTAACACAATTTTTATCAAGCCCTTACATGTATCTGAAGCAGTGTCTCACCTAGAGTTTGCTCCATCAAGGTAACTAACAGCTTTGGAGTTACATAAACATTTTATTGTACTGTGCATATTTCAGATGCTTAAAATTTCCATATACTTAAAAATTTCGGACACCTTTAATTTCAGAGACTTTTTTTGCCTGAAATTAAAATTGTCCGAATGTTTTTGCAAGTAAGGTACATTCATTACTTAGCAACCATTAATTCAAATGTGTTATAGTAACTATTTTATTCTTTAAAGTGCACCTAACACCAAAAATTTTTTCGCTAAAATAATATAGCTTATTTTGTGAGGTAATTTGGCGCAAAAATTTTTTGATTTGGTTAAATCCTCGAGTTTTTATGCCCCGTCAAAGCACGTCCAAATGCCGCCATTTTGGTTTGCGACCGAGTTTAACGGGGCGTGGGTCGAGGGCCGGATGTGACGTCAAATCCAGAACACGATGATTCTGTAGTTCGCATATTTACTTGTTTTTGTGGTAAAGGCTGAGAAAGTAGTTCGAAAAATTGCCAGCCAGGAGCATTGTAAGGGGGATGTAGCTACTCAACAAACTTACAAGAGGTATTACGCTTCATGTCATACAGATTTTATTTAGAGATGATCGACTTGAAGCGAAGAAATGTAGAAAGCGATGGGTCGATTTTGTGAAAGCGAAACATGCAAAGCATTTAATAGTGAGAGCCGTCTAGGTGTTTGTTGATCTGTTCTATGAATTTCAAACCTTGTGCCTCGATCTTTAGGAAGAAAAGGAGATTTTGCTGAGTCCATGGCTTAAGGACTTTCGCGCCCAAAAACTTCCCACGCACAGATTTTTTTAAAACTTTGACTGCAGGTAGAAAATGATAAGATTAGATTAAAAACGTAAAAAAAATCGGGGGTCACCAAACTCATTTTGAAGATAAGGTGCAGCTCAGACCATAGCATTTCTAGGATTTCCAGTCATTCGAGGCAATTCTGGCTGGATTCATTACTATCGGCATATATTTAAGTTGAAGAATCATATCTAAGTTATGTGTGTTTAAAACAGCATATATTTAACAAATTGACGTCAGTTTTTTATGCGTCTGTCCTGTTATTGATCATGAATTTCGTCATCACATTGTCAAAGTAGCTGTGGATCCACGAGGCGATAGCCGAGTGGATCCGCAGACTACTTTGACAATGTTATGACGAAATTCATTATCAATAACAGGACAGACGCATTTAAAACTGACATCAATTTGTTTTTTACGATAACAAATTGTCGAATTGCCGGCTCTCGCTCGCTGACGCGTGGCATGAACTTTAAATTCTTGTGTATGTCCGCATATGGACAATAAAAATTAGCCAATGAGCGCGCGTGAATTTCCGCAGTTATCGTAAAAAGGGTATTTGATAGATCTTTGCTACATATGGAATTAATCAGCTAAAATTAGCCTTTAAAAAAATACAACTTTTAAAGTGTCCATACTGCCAAAAAGTTATTTCAGGTTTTCAACATCTCCATAACATCTAATAATGTCTTCAAACCCAAAAAAGTGAATTCCGATGCTTTTTGCCATAAAATCAAGCTTTAAATTTCCCGCCTTGGCCACGCCCAATGAAGATGACCGCGTCATGTTAGATTGGTGACGAATGACGTCACTTCAGGAATATCTCGAAGCTTTACGCTTTTATTTTGCTTGCTTGACGACCGCATTGCTTCGCAAACTTCAATTTGTTTGTTTTTTGGCGGGGAAAACTCCTCACCACTACTGAAACAACAATTACCTAAACTAGAAGGATCTCGTGATTCCTGACTTGACGTCACGACCCATTCAGAAACCCAGACTCTTTTCTGCACTGACTCACGGTCAACTTCATTGGGCGTGGCTGAAGCGGGAACTTTAAGGCAATATCTTAGGGAGTTAAAATCTCAGAATCCAATTTTTTTTCTTAGAATACCTTTTTACACAGTATAGAGCTACCATAACTATAAAAACTCTGTTGGCGATATAGACACTTTAAGCTACGCACACCTGTATCCACGTGCCAATTCGACCCTATTTGAATAGTATATGTGAAATAATTAAAACTTCCCTGCGTACAGATTGTTTTTGTTTTTTAGTATTACGGAAAGAATCAGAAAAGGAAGTGATCTGCCGAAAAAAAAAGTGGGGGTCACCGAGCATCCAACAAAAATATTCGCACACAAAGTTAACAAGAAGGTCATCTGCCCTATATTTTGTTCAGTTTTCGACTCCGTGCGCGCGCTTGAAAATGACGTGGCATGCACGTGACCAATGAATAGCGTGCGCACTAGAGATGCGCAGTAGCAATGGGCGTGAACGTCTTTAAGCAAGACGAATTTGGTAAAATCCACTTCTCTATCAATTTATGCATCCGCTGTTGGATCTAATCTGAGAAACAGCAGTCGGTCAGCGCAGCCGAGAGAGACAGAAGGCAGGAGAATAGTGAGCAAACTTTTTCCGAGCACATGTTCTCTGCCTTAATACGCTTAAGTTTCCTTCCTTGGTCAATTCTTTATTTGAAGAAGAAATCCGGGAGGGTAATTTTGGCAGAACTCAATTCCTTTCCAAGTCACTCTTCTTTGAGTCTCGACAACCTTCTTACTCACTGCAACAATAACATTAGCTCATGTTTGGAGGGAAGCGACGCTACATTTATTTCCACAGTGCACGTAAAGAATACAAACACTGTCAAGACTTATAATCAGTTTATCTACATCATGAACGCATTAGTTAAATAATTCTAAGAAAGTGAATGGACTTGAATGTTATTTCAAAGTTATATTATGCGAGATAGATAGGATAGAAGGTGCGAAAATATTGTAAACACGCGTCACGCGCTACAAATTATCTTATTACTCTATGACTTCTACATATTTTTGCCTTCGAGTCTGTCCTTCAGAGCTTGTTCGAATTCTTTAGTAGCTTCTACCTCCTCAGTGGTATTTGGTTGTCTTTTTTTAGTTAGCCAGAGGCTGGGCAGCTGGGTGCTCAGCAAAAGACTAGCAAAGAAATCAGCTTGGTCGTCGTCGAGTGAAGTCCTACTGCACGTCTTCAGCGGTATAATAAATTTCAGAGTCTTCCGAGTCACCATTCATTTCGTAATCCGACGAAGTAGAAGACATTGTTACTAAAAACAGAAATTTGTTGACTGTGGAGTCCCAGCGAAAAACTTGTGCGGCGAAATCGCTACTGCACTCGTAGAAAATAGAAGACCTGACTGGGACGATCGAAGCGTTCGTTCTCGATTTGACGTCACAGCTTACACTCTCCCCAGATTCCCCATGCGTGGTCGCAAACCATTGAAACTCGGTTTTGACAGGGGATAAAAATGTGAGGATTTAACCAATTCAAAAAATTTTTTCTTCAAATTACTCCACAAAATAAGCCTTATTATTTTAGTGAAAAAAAATTTTTGGTGTTAAGTGCACTTTAAGATTTAGCCCTGAAATGACTTTTTCTGTTCTCTTGCAGTGTCTAAAAAGGCTAGCAGAATATATAAATGAACAGAACCAGAGTGTTTTTGTTCCAAGGGGACTGATGATTACTAACCCTATGGACAGAGGACTTCGAGTTGTATCCTTTAACTTACATGCACATATAACGTTATAACATAACTAATTAAAAGCAAAGCACCTGAGTGTTCTGATTGGTTAATATCACAATAGAGTTTATGTTTGCGGGCATAAATATGTTTTGGGTCCGACTCAGACTCATTTTAAAATGAGCCTGAGAAGGGCCCAAAACATATTTACAGGCCATCTGATACAGTGCGGAAAAAAATGGAAAATTATGTGGAAATTTTCGGCAATATTATGCGGAAGAAAGTGACGATTATGCGGAAAAGACGCCAGATTATGCAGAAATTTCTAAAATTAATAAAGTTGTTCCCATGGCTTTTTCAAACGTATAAAATGCACGTTAATGCCTTACCGAGAATTTAACTCCTTACTGACATGTTTGACCTTTTGCTGCCACTCGTGAACAGGTATTTCTTCGTTCAACACAGTTTTTCCATAGTTTTTTCTCCGAAGCTTAGAAACCAGGCATTAAATCAGACAAGCAAAACTGGATACAGGCAGTACAAAAACTAGATTCCAGGCCCATCACCAGAAGATGCATGGAACGCCTGGAGGTTTAAAATTTTTTACGAACAAAAAGGTGTGTTTTGGTCACTGTTTTGGGTGAATAACTTCTTCAAAATGATCAATCTCTTCGCTATTTTTGCTTCTGAGGATGGCAAACGGTTGCTTTCTCGCTTATATGTAACAATTTTCTAGTTTTGTGCTGAAAAATGCTCCACGGATGCAGAGAATGCGGAAGTCGGCGAATTATGCAGATCCGCACCACCGCATCCTGTCAGTTGCCCGTATTTATACTCAAGAACATAAACTCTTTTACTGTTAACATCCCTTTGGAAGGCATTGAGAAAGTAAAAACTGAAAAAAATGACAACAAACTGAACAAAACAGTCTGAACAATCACATGAGCATTTACAAGTTGAATGGCTTTTGTTTTTCCCTCGGTGAAAATGCACAATAGCTGGCTATAGAAATTACGAAATCTTGCCATTCAAGTTTCAAAAATTATGGAAGACATGAAAGGAAAGTTCGACAAAGCATATGTGTAAGTGTTAAAATTAACAGTACAATGTTTGGCTTGAAGCCACAAAACTTACATGCACTTAGCCACTGGCGTGGAGCTACTACACATGGTTTTTTGGTGTTTACTGGCACAGATTCCGCCTCTAACTTTTGTAGATCTTCTTTCTCTAGTTGAGAAGACTGAGAATTTAGATTTTCTTCATTGTTTACTGTGTTTTCAGCCATGATTTGGGCATGAAAATGGCACCATCATTTCTTTCACTAACGCTGCAAGAAAACGGCACAAACATTCTAATGGCTTCTCGATTTTGATTGGCTGTTTATATTGTATGACTGTTTGATTCTCACTTTTCATTGGTTTATTTAGCGGGCTAAAATACATTTTAGCCTGCGAAATTGTCCATTTTAGCCGGCAAAATGCGCCACAATGCCTGATAAAGTAATAATAATTCATCGTATGCTGCTACCCTGTGTGCTAATGTGATGTAGCTCAATAAAAGGGCTTCTTTTGCTCCAATGTGTTGATATTATCAGGCCATCTGATAGGGTGAGGAGAAAATGGAAAATTACGCAGAAATTTTCGGCAATATTATGCGGACAAAAGTGACAATTACACGGAAAAGACACCAGATTATGCGGAAATTTCTAAAATAGATAAAACTGTTCCCTTGGCTTTTTTCAATGTATAAAATACACTTAAACATCCTACCAAGAATTTTAGTCATTGATGACGTGTTTGACCTTTTGCTGCCATTCATGGACAGGTATTTCTTCGTTCAACGCAGTGTTTCCATAGTTTTTGTTGTTAATTTGTTCGAAGCTTAGTAACTAGGCATTAAATCGGACGAGGAAAACTGGACACCGAAAAGTCCCAAACTAGAACCCAGGAGGTTTAAAATTGTTTGCGAGTGAAAATGCGTGTATTTGTCTCTGTTTTGGGTGAAAAACATCTTAAAATGATCAATCTCTTCACTATTTTTGCTTCCGAGGATGGTAAACAGTTGCTTTTCTCGCTTATATGTAGGAAAAATGCCCCAAGGATGTGGAGGATGCGGAAGTAGGTGAATTATGCGGATCTGCACCACCACATCCTGTCAGATGCTCTGTATTATGCTATAGAACAAGGGGTAAATGCCACAGCTGTATTCTATTGAGTTATGGATGCACTTGGGAGGTTTGCTAAGCACTCAAGAAGCTAAAGTAGCACTTGACTTTTACCTTGTGCGACTCTTGTGCCTTTTTTGTGCTCAGCAACCTCCCACATACATCTATGACTCAATAGTGTATGCTACAGGTAACAATGTTTACAATTTGTTAAATAATGAACATTGCAGTTTTCAAACATATTTGTATCAAAACATAGCTCTCAATATAAAGGTAAAGCTCCAACTGTTTTAATCAATCATCAATCAATCATTTTTATTTCTTAATCTACAGTTTACTGTTACACTTTTAAATTAAAAATTTGCCATTTCCCTGGGAAATGTTTCAGTTAGCTTTTTATTAGGCATCGCCCTATATATTTACACAATACATGTATTTGAAAGAAAGTATTCACCCTGATGGAAAATATTGTTAATTTTGAGTTTCTGCTTATTTGTGAGGCTAATTATTACCAATGTGTTAATCTTATCTTTTATTTGTTTTAGAGGGCTCAGTTGTATTTCGGGTGCAAAGTGGGATTGGGGACGGTATATATGTCATAACACTGGGAAGGATTTAGTTTTAAACAATTCCTTTAGCTGAAAATTTGAAACATTGTTTTGTGTAGTTAACCATTGCTGAGAGCTTTATCATTATGTTATCCAAATCCAGAAAAAATTCTCTCCATGAATGTTTAAATTTTTAGTAATTCATTATTATTGTTGTTGTTGTTGTTATTGTTGTTTTTGTTTTTGTTTTTGTTTTTGTTGTTGTTTTTGTTGTTGTTGTGATGATGGTGTCAGGGTTTTGAGTGCAAGTTTTGTAGAAAGCAGGAGGAACAGGCATATTAATTTTCTCCTTGAAAATATGAGACTTTGCTTAATAGGTAGCTCTCTCTATCAGACTATATCATCATTCAACTCTTAAAAAACCCCAGGCAAAAGTTTCTGCTTGCTATACTGTGGACGTATGTCTTTGTTGGATGCCTGGGAATGGCTTTATTCCACTTAGCAAAGAACTTGCAATCATATGATTACTTTTTTATTATACCACTGGCTGTGATTTGTGAAGCTGGCAGACTTCTGGTTCATAGTCAAGGATGCCTTTTTCTAGCAGTTCATGTATATTTTTCTGAGATTTAGATGGATGTTATTGGTGTTTAAACTATTAGTGATGTTACAAAGCTTGTTTTGACCTGTTTTTTTGTCAGTGTCAATGACTGATTTTATATTTTCCTTGACACATTAGTTCAGATTGAAATTGTGGTGGTTAACCCATTAGATCAGAGGTGACCAGTGAAATCTGTCTCCAGTCCTTTGTACATAAATTTATTCAGTGTAGCGCTGAATTCTACCACACCCAGAGACAACCAGGGGCACCGCAGAACCTGAAATAAGTCTGTTAGTTATATTCCAGCATGCTTGCTATAAAGCTCCTCATGATTAAAATATGTTGTAGGCCTTCTGTTTAAAACACATGGTTAAAAAACTCTCCTTGTCAAGTCATTAATTTTATATAAAGAAAACCAAACTAGACAATAGCATTTACCCTAACATGCCATTATCCCATTGACTCCTGTGCTGCCCGTACCGCACCTGTGACAAGCCTTGGCCTTTCTTCCACTTCTGATGTCATCACTTTTGACCAAAACTGGCATCATCTATACTCCACTTCGGCAAGAGGAAAAGTTCTTTCCAGTGATGCCCAGATCAGAGTGATCGGCCTGATGGAGCCCGAGATAAGCACAAAAATGCTCAAAATGATGAGTGAAAAACTCAGAGCAAAATTTCCTGCCACTGTTTTTTAACTGCAAGCAAGCCCAGTAGAAGGTCAATCACTGCAGCAAAGAGAAAAGAAAAGGAGAAAAAGTTCAAAAATCAAAAAGCCTAAAGACATACAATGGTTGCCTTCTCGTCCACCATCTCAAAATTTTGATTTCTGCACACGTGCAAACCAAAATGTCGAAAGCGTGAATCTAGTGGCAAGAAGGGCAAGCTGTCGTGTTGCAAATGCATTTTCAACCAGATTAAAGCTAATTTGGCCGAGATCCAGCCTCAAAACCATCAAAATGTCCAAAAAATGCATTTTTGGCAAAAAGTTCCAGGAGTCAATGGGTTAAATATTCTGCTTTAATGTTGTTGGCCGAAATAGGTTACATTTGTGACTACAAGCATGCTGTTTCAGATACCCCTTATTCCAATTAAAACTGATGGGCTAAGTCAAGGTGATACTTAAGAAATACTGTTTATTTCAAATGGAGAGAAGGTGCCAATTGGAAGCAATGTAGGCAATAAGCTAGTGAATGTGGACCAAATGTGAACCTAGAGGTGGTGGGTGGGGACAAACCAAGGGCAAAAAAGCAGCAACACTACTCATAGCGAAACCCCTAGGGTAAATCTACATGGCAATTACTCAAATGTGCATGTGCAAGGTAATCTACTGCTGGCCAAAACCAATCTCCCACTATATAAACTATGATTATTGATAATAATCTCATTAAATTTATTCAAACTTCTCCTTCAACCAAGTCTGTTAGTATAATTCTGATACAACATGGTTACTGTTTTCCTTATAAAGTGTAGTGTCCAAAATCATCTGTTCTTTATAGATTTCCAAGTAAATACAGACTGTGAAAAACTTGGTACATTTCAAAATTTAGACATTCAGTTATTTCATATTTAGTTCTTGGAGATGCATGTATAATTTCTGGATCATTTTAGCCATGAGTTGAGAGAGCATCCATTATTTAATATTTACATTGTTTATTCCTTGGATCATCTTGGTTTTAGTTATGAATTGCGCTGTAGATATAGAATACCAAAATTAATTTTGTTTAAGTGTCATTTTGTTTATATACATATTCAATAGAATAGTTAGCAAGTTGTTAAATTTATGTATTTGTTTTTAGGAGGCAGATATTGTGTAATAATGCAATAAAACTAAGTCTGTTCACAGGCATTTTGAGACCCACTGCCTGATTTCAAACTGTGAAGAACTAGGTACGAGTCTGTAAATAATGGGATTAGCAACTGTTGATCCACATAGTCATAAAGTGCAGACCAAGCAAAATCCCCAAGTTTGGTGTTAATAGACCCAATAGTAAGCAAGATACAGTCATTTGGAAATGTCCCAAAATTTACAAAGAAATGTATGGCCATCTGGACACTGCAAACACAGCATGCAGATGGTCATACATTTCTTTCCTAATTTCGACGTTTTTAAATCACTGTATCTTGGTCAAAACTAGCCTGATTAACACCAAACTTGGAAATTTCGTGAATCTCAGTGTGCTCTTTACGACTATGTGGATCAATAGTTGCTTATCCCATAATTTACAGACTTGTACCTTGTCCTTTTTGGTTTGAAATCAAGCAATGGGCTTGGGGTGAAAGGGATGGCCTGTTGATCATTGTCTAACTTCTTTAAGTGCTAGCATGTTAGTAATTCAACTGAAGAATTTTGTAAAACCTGATCATTTTACAAGATTTAGGCCTTTTCGCATTTACATGTAGCATAGATCAGTAACAAGAATGAGCTGAACAAGATGTTTTAAGAAATATGTAAGATTAATTTTCATTTTGACCATAGTAGTAAATGACCTATAGTGCCTACTGTTTTTCATTATTGAAGCTGATGTACACATAATTATATGTCAGTAAAAAATAAAACCAATTTTGCCAGTGTTACAGGTATCTATTCTGCATTATCTTATCCTTGCTTTCCCAACTTCCCAACTTTATTACCTTCAAAAAGCCTGATACTCAGGGCAGCTGAATTGTCATCCCATGAGCTGCTCTCTCTACCTAAAAACAACATGAAGAGTGAGGGCTCTGGAAACATCACTGGTTTGAAATTCGAAAATTGTACTCATACCGGTACTCGACCTTGTACTCGTAGTGCAATCTTGACTTCTGAAACCAAGCGCAGGGGAGACCCCCATATAAATCTATAAAAACGACATTGGTGCTAATTGGAAATTTTGAAATGAACCCATAAGAGATACCAAGATCCAGTTTTGAGGCTGTGGCTTGAAATGTTTTCACCCCTAACAGGTACCAATTTGAAACAATATCTGTCGTTTGGCTCAATACCCCCACCCCCCCCCCCCCCCCCCGAGGGTACGCCCTTATATGGGCTATAGAATGAGCTGAACAAAATGCTCTTGGATGAGTCTCTGAGTTTCCCACCCATATATACATTACATTTGTGCAGCCCCAAAGCCGGTATTGTTTTTCAGCCAATTTGGTCATAAATAGGGTATCAATTTTAGCGGATTTTGGCCATTTTGATATGGGTATGTTTTTAAGAAGAAGCCACTCTCATCATTATCAAAAAGAAATCAACAAAAGCCCTTCACAAATTATGTTTACTGTAATTTAACATTGATCTGAACTAGGCAACTAATTATAATGCTGGTCTGAAACAGGATTCTGATGTTAAGGTCAGGTCATAATTAGGGTTTCGAATTTTAGGTTAGGTCATAAAAAGGGTAGGGAATATCGACGATTTTGGCCATAAATAGGGTAAGGGATATGGGAAGCATTCTGCACCCTCCCACCCAATTTTTCTGCCAGTACCTCATCCAGTTCAGTACCCCAGAAGGTACAGTTAAAGCTCCTGCTGTGGGACTTTTTGAGGCCGAACACCCTAAGAGATAACAAGATCGCCTTTTTAACCCCTAAAAGGTACGACAAGGGCCTCCCTACCCCCCCCCCCAAAAAAAAAAAAAAAAAACTAGCTTGTCTTAAGTTTGGGTTAGCCTGCGTTTCCAAAAACGTACGCGAAGGGAACGAAACTGGGAGGGAGTGCGAAAAAAACTTACTGGAAGGAAAGGAAACTGGGAGGGAGTGCGAAAAATAAGGAGCTCACTCTCTCCCCAGTTCTCTTCAATTTTTGCTCACCCCAGGCGTGCTCTTTCGCTCGGTTGTTCGATCTCCGCTGGGAAAAAAGAACTGAAAGGAAACGGCTGCTACGCAGGCTAAGTTTGGGTAAGCTGTGGCATAGTGACGTGACCTTTTAGTGTACAAGCTAAACGAGAGATAATTGCGTTCGACGAAGTGGAACGCAAGCCTAATTTTGTTGCGTGACTATGCAGAGTTAGTTGCCCTGTGTAAGGTCTGAAAGATCCACATTCCTGTAAGGACACAAAAATGGCCACCCCGCTTAATTTCTGCAGGGGCATGTCACGGCATAGTTATTAACTATGGTCACGGCCAGTAAACTGGTACCGTAAGTGAGACATTTTACAATAACTGCAGAAATCTTCGCTCGCTCATTGGCTAATTTTTATTCTCAATAAGCGGACAGACACATTAAATTATAAGAGCGGTCAATTTGACAGTTTGTTATCGTAAAAAAACAAATTGATGTCAGTTTTTAATGCGTCTGTCCTGCTATTGACAATGAATTTCGTAATAACATTGTCAAAGTAGTCTGCGGATCCACTCGGCTATCGCCTCGTAGATCCACAGCTACTTTGGCAATGTTATGACGAAATTCATGATCAATAACAGAACAGACGCATGAAAACCTGACGTCAATTTGTTAATGTCATGAACATGTGAGCACGTGAGCAGGCAATGTCGACTTTGGTCATTCTTTCAATGTGCTCTCGATCTCAGAGTTATTTTAATCCAACTTGAGAGTTGTATATTTAGATAGCTTTTTCCTAATTTTAGGTAGGTAGAGGGGTCTAGGTAGGTAGGTAGGTGGGTAGGTAGGCAGGTAGGTAGGTAGCGTTGGATTCTTTCGCCGTGGAATTTTGAGGCTGAGTAGTATTATATTCAATAGTCCTTTCCAGTTATTTAAACGTTCGTTCGGCCTCACGATGAGCTTGTTCATTTTATATGTTCACGAACACGATCACCTAGGCTTTGGGATGTTAATTGTGGAAACAGCTGTATTAAATCCCCGGGCTGTGTTTGATTGCATTTGTGGATTTAGTTCCAGTTGCGACAGAAAAGGTCGGATATGTCGAAAACGAAGACCGAAGACCTAAGACCCACTGGTCTAAAACGAAGACCCTGTGGTCTAAAACGAAGACCCACTGGTCTAAAATGAAGACCCTCTGGTCTAAAACGAAGGCCCAGTCCCGGGGGCCCAGTGGTCTAAAACGAAGACCCTCTGGTCTAAAACGAAGACCCTCTGGTCTAAAACGAAGACCCACTGGTCTGAAACCTCTTTTTCTTCGGGGAAAGACTTTGCTCTCCGTAAAATTGCTCTCATTTCTGTAACACATAAATCAGTAAAATGTCATCTGAGCGCGCGACAAACTTGAGAGTGATAATTTTTCCCGGCAAAATCAAATTCTTGTACCACGTGGTGAATAAATTTACGAGACACGCACAGTTGACCTTTGCGCCTTTACATGACAAGGACAGTACAGCAAAGTAATGAAGCACCTCATCGTAGTTTTCTCATGTGTATTTGAAAAATAGAGTATTGGTGACGACAAAATATACTAAAATCGTCACTGTAGCGTATTTATTTCTCTTTACTGTTGGAGTTCAATTGCGTTACGCAATTTGACACGTGTTGTACCGACGGAAGTTTGTCGCGCGCTCAGATGACATTTTTATTTATGCGTTACAGAAATGAGAGCAATTTAACGGAGAGTTAAGTCTTCCCCGAAGAAACAGAGGTTTCAGACCAGTGGGTATTCGTTTTAGACCAGAAGGTCTCCGTTTTAGACCAGAGGGTCTTCGTTTTAGACCAGTGGGTCCTCGTTTTAGACCACAGGGTCTTCGTTTTAGACCACAGGGTGTTCGTTTTAGACCAGTGGGTCTTAGGTCTTCGGTCTTCGTTTTTGGGTCTTCGTTTTCGACACATCCCGATTGCAAATGTTTACTCAGTTATATTTGACCTTCCTGCTTAGAATAATGTTCGTAAAAAATATACTTTTACAAATTAGCTTTTGCGCTCAAACATTACAAGTCAATGTGACACTATTAATTTTAGCACGAAATTTGAAAGCTGATGTAAATTTTTTAGTCCTATAGGCCGTTCCGAAATTCAACTGGGGACTGGGGCGAGTTTCAAATTTTAACCAATCGATAAACTGACACCGCCACATAAAAGATCATGTCTAGATTGATCATTTGACCAAGTATGATGCTTTTAGGGTGAACAGAGACCAAGTTATGGACCTTGAAATATGGCTCAAAATCCATACAAACGTCTCTAATTTTGAGACAGCGTCCCCCAAAACCATATAAACTCTTAAAATTTTTCATGATTTCCGTGATACTCTTTAAAATGGGCAAACATAGTGATTTTTATTTCAGCTTCTTTCAAATAGTAGGTACATGACGGGATTTTACAGTTTTCACAAAACTGATGAAAAATTTTAAGAGTTTATATGGTTTTGGGGGACGCTGTCTCAAAATTAGAGACGTTTGTATGGATTTTGAGCCACATTTCAAGGTCCATAACTTGGTCTCTGTTCACCCTAAAAGCATCATACTTGGTCAAATGATCAATCTCGACATGATCTTTCATGTGGTGGTGTCAGTTTATCGATTGGCTAAAATTTGAAACTCGCCCCAGTTCCCTGTTGAATTTCGGAACGGCCTATTAAACTTGTGAGTCTACGGAAACTGGTGCCGTCACGCAACACAGTCTTCAATCAGACTGACATGGACTTTGTCACTGAAATATCTTTCTGTAAAACCCCAGTTTATGGTGAAAAAAGGTCGGTTCTGCGAACAACAGGACACTCCCCGGGGACACTCAAACAACAGCTTCTGCTTGCTAAAAGGGCACGGGTCTACATTTGGGGGGAATTTGTGAAATCCCCTCATAGACTTAATGTCATGTGATAACGCAAGGATGTTCTAGAACTGTCACGCAAGGAATGTTGGGGGTCACCACAACCTCTCAGGGGACGATAAACATGGCGAAGTGAATTTGCATTTCTTTGTGGACTGAAAAACAGCTTACTCGATCTGAGGTTTTTAAGCTCACAAGGAAGCTACTTGCAAGGTCAGTTATAACCCTTTACTGTCAGTTTCCTTTTAAGACGTGTCTGCTTTCTGCATGAACATGAAGAGTTCATCTTACCCCCAAGGAAGTCAAATGACCAGACATTTTAAACCAACTTGTTATTGTCGTTTTAAGGATAGTTTTTTTATTGAAGGTACACTAATATAAGCGTACAATGTGGCTTAGTAAAATTAGTGGATAATACTGTACATGCAAACTAGTGGTCACAGATGTTGTTAAAGATCAAAGGGAACAGTTTTTCTCCTCTTTCGTCTGTCGTTCTCACTGAGTTCCCGGCTGAACTGAATATATAATGTCTTTTGCTTGGCCAGCCCCGCCTTTTACGTGTTTACTTCTGACTCAGAGAACTAAAATGAAGTCAGTATTTCAATCTCCGTCTGCATAATTTCTTAACTCCCAAGTCTAGATATGCAGTCAATGTTTTACACTGACCACTTATCTTTTATTTTATCATTATAATGTGTTATATGGTAAATTTTATCATAATGTGTTATATGATAAATTTTAAATTTAAGCTTAAATTTGCTGACAGTCGATAATTGACATCTCGTTCCAAGGGAGGGATTCACGGCTTGGTGCAAGCTAACCTGCGATCATTATACCCTCCCTCCCTTATATTCAGACGTGGTGAAGGAGGGCATGATACGTTTACTTGTCGGATCATATGTTAAAAAACCAGATTCTGGTTTTTTCTCTGATTGGTCGAGAAACAATGCTTATGAAACGCTGTGTTCTTATTGGCTTTCATATTTCAACTTATTTCCGGTCAAAAAGTTGGTCTGGCTAGAAGTAAACAGAATGGCGGAGACAGCAAGACTTTAGCAAGGACAAGTTTTGACTTTTCCGCTGCGTCTGTTTGAAGCCCTGAGAAATTTTCACTATGATTCCCCGAAATTAGAGCAGATAGAGTGCTTACAGTGGGTACTAATTTGTTTACGTGAAGACATTTTGGCCGTTCTGCCGACGGGTTTCGGGAAAGGAGCTAGAGTGTTTGAAAAATGATAGATAGTGACAACACAAGTAAGCTCATCGTAACCGTTTTACAGATTGTCAATTGCCCGCAATCTTGACTTTCACACTAACCTAGTTCGTGAAAGAGTCAAATAATTGACAATGTTCCTTGCACACTTTTTGCAAGCTGCTGGAGGACTCGACAAACCAAGTGAAGCGTACCCCTCAAGATTGCGTTAATGAACCAATTATTTGAAACTTGAACCCGCTAGTCGTTTCAAGAATGCAATAATGAATTGATTATTCGAATATTGAACTCGCTCTTTTGATCCAAGAATACGGCTAACGGGTCCCGTTTCCAAAAAATCAATTCACTATTGCATTCTACATGTACAAAAGACTAGTGGGTTTGAAACCTACTAGTCGCAACAGTGAATTGATTTTTCAAAAACGGAACCCGTAAGCCGTATTCTTGGATCGAGCGAGCGAATTCAATATTCGAATAACCAATTCATCATTGCATTCTTGAAGCGACTAGCGGGTTCAAGTTTCAAATAACTAGCCTGTGTACAGCCACCCAGTTCATTAATGCAATCTGGAGGGGTACGCTTCCCTTGGTTTGACTGTAAGAGTCATGCGTATCTAATTCTACGCTCTTGAACAGTTCTGCCAACACGATGCCGTCAGGAGTGAAACAGCTCTTGCTAGTGAATTCCTTGTTTTCGGTTATCGTAATTAAAGGAATGACAGCTCCTACTGGTAAATTATTATAGCAGAAATAGCAGCACTTGTTTATTTATATCGTAACATAGCGGAGTTTGCACACAAGCTGAACATAAGCTGTTTGACTTCCGGTGAATGCTGATTGGCTCGTAAAGTGACAGTTCGACCACACCTTAGTTTATTTAAATTAGAGGGTGGTTAGCAGCTGGTTAAATAAATGTATCAGGCGTAATAATTATTTTTTCCCGTCTTTCCACAAAAAAAACACGCCTGATCGCAGGTTAGGTGCAAGCGTAAGCTTGTTTACGAGATGACCCACTAATAGTGTTTTGTGGGCAAAATCAAGCAACTTTTGTTTTCATAAAAACAATGTCACATGACCTCTTAGTGCAAGTGGACTATTGTATCAACAACAGCCAATTTTGCCCGTAACATCAAGGCCTCATGAAGAGGTACTGTGAGAATGCAACACAATGTCACAAACCAGGACTCAAAGTCTCAATCCTGAGTGTAAGCACACTGAGTTCTGACCATGTATAGGCAGTGGTAGTTTGTTGAGTGCAAACCAAGAGGAAACAAAAATATCTACCTTGTTTACGATTTTGGCGAATGTGTTTAGGAGCGTTACGCTTCATTTTACTCATGTTTGTACATAAGGCGCAAAATCTTGTTTCCAAAAAAATTTGTCTTTACGTATTCTGTATATAAAATGTTATCAAAAAGAAGTTTCAGTTTCTAGCTTGAATATTTTCACGTTCATGTAGAAATTATTGTCAAAAATAAATTTGACTTGATACGCATTAGCTGTTGTTGATTTCAAACTTCACTTTATTTATCCCGGTTCTTGATCAACCTCACAATTTTTTTCCCATGAAAACCATTGAAAGTTTGGGGTGCGGCCTATACGCGGGTGCGGCCTATCCGCGGGTAAATACGGTATTTCTGCATGCAGCATCAAATCTCAAGAAATGACACCTCTTTGACACTTCTGCAGGACAACCTTTAAACAGCAGAAAAACACACTCTACCAAGCTGAGAGCACCATTTGACTGATCTTATCTTTTACTTCTTTTTCCAAAGCAGACTTGAAAAACTTTTAAATTCACACTGTCAATATGGAAGAGCAGATATCACAGGCAAAAGAGCTTTTGCAAATGTCAGATTTGGAGGAGAAAGAAGAAGCAGTGAGAATATTAATTGGCATTTCTAAACAAGGAAACCAAGAGGCCACAGCCATTCTGACTAAATGCCTAGAAGGTAGAGAAGGTGTCACACCAGAGAACGAAGATGAAGTTAAATGGTGTATCAAGACTTCTGAAGAGGAAAAGAGACTCCAACATGCTGTGGAAGAGATTTACAAATCCATGAAGAAAGATGGTGAAGACAAGGTTGCTCTTCAAGATATCAGTGAAGCTCTGAAAAAGGCAGAAGAAAAACTGAAGGTGAGATTGAAGAATGTTGCTAGAAGCATAATAATATTAATGTAGCTTGTATGTACCTGCATTTGTTCATTCTGGAACCCCAAATCCAACGGAGGTGCGACTCCTTTATGTATATAAAAAGGCTGGGCAATTGCACGTCGTTTCACTTAGGGATGTAAATCAAGGATTCTTATCTCACTTAGGGTGTTGATGACAACGTACCCCTATTTTTAGCTGTTACTGTTACTGAATGTTGGTCATTTTCCTTAATTACTAGGAAAAGCAACAAAATAATGAGGGTGACGTAACCAGTTCTTCAGAAAAAGAAAAGAAAGACCAACAAGAGATTAGACAAGAACTGGACCTTATGAGCTTGCTGACAAATGCATTGACAGTTGGTGGTCAAGATGAGTTCACCCTTGGTGAGCTGAAGGACACAGTTCTGGCATATGTTAAGGGTGAAGTTCCAGAAGTTGTTACTGTACTCAGTAAAGAAGATATGGAAAAATATAACAATGCTTCTCCCATAGAGAAGGTACAGTTGAACCCCTATTATACAATAAGCTGTCAGCTATTAAACAGCCACTCTCAATAGGCAGCCAGTAATCAAAGTCCCTATGAGGGGTTTTCTATAATAGATTGTTTTTACCACTATTTAATGCCTGCATCACATATGAAGGTTGGGTTCCCAGGAACCTGGGCTGGAGCTGCTGACCCCATATCCAAGTAGCAAGAGCACCCCACAAGCCTTCCCTACCCGCAACCCGGCCATGAGCCCTGCCCGCCATACCCAGGCCCAGCCCAAGCACCTGTCACACAGAGCCAGGAGCTCTGTGGAAATAATAATAACAGTAACAACCAATAAAAGTAACAACAATAAAGACAATTATAATAATAATGTAATGATAATAATAAAAGAGAGAGGAGGGTGGGAGAAAACACTAAAACACTCCAAAAACTGATCAAGACGCCCCAAACACTAGGCACAGTAAAACTCAGACCACATGTAACAGCACTTGCATAAATTACAACAATAACTGCTGACCTAGCCTGTGTTGCAGACGAAACTAAAGCCCACTATAGTCGGTCTGTGAATCAGTGACCAAAAGCTTGTTCCGACCCCCGCGTGTTACCAGGGATTCTTATAATAGGTTATAATTGGCTCTTGCATATGGCTGTTCTTTCGTGCACCGTGATTGGACGAGTGGATCTCGTGGAACCATGGTTACGCTCTCAATGAATGCCAGATACACAAAACAAACATGGTGGTGGTCACAGAATTACCTGGAGAGGAGTAATGTAAAATGGAAAAATATGGAAAATGTAAAAGTTTTTAATTATGAAATGTTGTTCGGAGTTGCTAACGCAATGGTATGTTTATTTTCTTTGCCACTTTGAACGTTCAGTTGGCATTCACAGCCCCACAGGATTTACATTTTAAGCACTTGTCGTGTATGCATGTTTTGGTTTAGAATGAACAATATCCACGACAATCTGTAGGCATTGAAAGATGAAAGATTTCCCAAAACCAGCAGAGAGATTAACAAAGACATCGTTGCCCCCCAAAAACTTTTACAGATTCCCGTAGTTCGGGTAGATTGTTAATAGATAGTTTGAACTGCTTTTCACCGCTTCAAATGCTAATTCTGTGACTCGGGTTCCGTGATCGCGGCCGGTTGCTGTGTTTATTTCGTGTATCTGGTATTCATCGAGAGTGTAACCATGGTTCCACTAGATCCATTCGTCCAATCAGGGTGCACGAAAGAACAGCCATGTGCAAGAGCCAATTACAACCTATTACAAAAATCCCTGGTAAGACGTAGGGGGCATAACAAGCTTTTGGTCGCTGATTCGAGGTTAAATAAAGTTATGTTATGTTATGGTGAAGATTATTATTAGAATATTAAACATAACTTCTAGAATATTTAACATAACTTCTAACTTCAATGTCAAAAGAAGTTAGAAGTTTAGAAGTTATGTTATGTTATGTTATGTTATGATTCGCAGATGGACTATACCTGGGTTTAGTTTCATCTGCAACACAGGCTACTGCTGACCCAGCCTCACAGGAAACTGCTAGGCACCAGGCCTACAAAGGTAATGCCAAATGCTAACAGGAAACGTCACAAAAAGCTACCAAAAACGCTAATAGACGCCAAAGCCACGCTAACTACCATGCAACATGCTCCTAGTTGTTAACTAAGTTAAATAAGTATATTTAACCTTATTCAATGTCAGTGTCGCATATAGAGGTTGGGTGCCCAGGAACCTGGGGGCTGGAGCTGCTGATTCCAAACCCAGGTAGCAAGAGCACCCAAGCCTGCCCCACCCGCAACCCAGCCACAAGCCCTGCCTGCCATTCCAAAGGCCTCCAGGCTGATCTAGACTGGAGATGGAGGCTCGTGGCCAAAGAGCCACTGCCCCCAAGAGGCCAGACCTGAGGCACCCAACCCCAGAAAAGAAAGCCCACAAATCGTGATACCTGCTCCACTAATAGAAACCTAGCTTAGAGACCTAGCTGATGTGCAGATACAGCAAATGAGTGTCGCTAAACCATAGATCAAAGTCCTAGTCAGGTCATCTGGCAAACCCCGGAAGGTCGGCCTGCTGTAGTGGCCGCACCAATCCGGAAGCTATGGCCAGAGTAACTTCCCAAGTAGCCCAGACTGCACTGTGGAGGACAGCAGCTGGTGTTTTAAGGGACGACAATCTGCAAAACAAAATAATGGCCTTGGGAAAGAGCCACGCCTGGCCAAAAATTACCCATTGCGAACCCCCAGACAACATACAGCCCTGACCAATGTACATGTCGCAGCCAACGCAGAAGAGAAAGCCCAGAACCGCGAAAAGACTAGAATTCAGTTGACCCACAATGCCATGCTTACAGAACATTGAACATGCTGTAAACACAGGGGACCAAAAACGCATATACTAACCAGGTATACCACTGGACAATGTTTACCCCAGGGGTCCCTAACGGACGCCAATAACCCTATGCCACTGCCAAGTCACGCTGGGAAAACCCTAGGAACACTCAGGGAAACACTGGGAACGCCAATAACGCTACGCCACTGCCAAGTCACGCTGAGAAATGCTGGGAACGCTAAGGGAAACACTGAGGACGCCAATAACGCTACACCACTGCCAAGTCACGCCAGAAACGCTAAGGAAACACTGGGAACACCAATAACACTATGTTACTGCCAAGTCATGCCAGGAACGCTAAGGGAAACACTGGAGACGCCAATAATGCTATGCCACTGCCAAGTCACGCTGGGAACGCTAAGGGAAACACTGGGGACGCCAATAACGCTATGCCACTGCCAAGTTGTGCTGGGAAAACCCTGGGAATGCTAAGAGAAACAGTGGGAACGCCAATAACGCTACGCCACTGCCAAGTCACGCCAGGAAATGCTGGGAACACTAAGGGCAACACTGGGGACGCCAATAACCCTATGCCACTGCCAAGTCACGCTGGGAAAACCCTAGGAACGCTCAGGGAAACACTGGGAACACCAATAACGCTACGCCACTGCCAAGTCACGCTGAGAAATGCTGGGAACGCTAAGGGAAACACTGAGGACGCCAATAACGCTACACCACTGCCAAGTCACGCCAGAAACGCTAAGGAAACACTGGGAACACCAATAACACTATGTTACTGCCAAGTCATGCCAGGAACGCTAAGGGAAACACTGGGGACGCCAATAACGCTATACCACTGCCAAGTCACGCCTGGAAATGCCAAGGGAAACACTGGGAATGCCAATGATGCTACGCCATTGCCAAGTCACGCCGGGAAACACTGGGAACGCTAAGGGAAACTCTGGGGACGCCAATAATGCTATGCCGCTGCCAAGTCACACCGGGAAAATGCTGGAAACGCTAAGGGAAACTCTGGGGACGTCAATAACGCTATGCTAGCTACTGCCAAGTCACGCCCAAGTCACGCCGTGAAAACGCTGGGAACGCTAAGGGAAACACTGGGAACGAAATTAACGCTACGCCACTGCCAAGTCATGCCAGGAACGCTTCAAAACCCATAATGCCGTCGACACTAAAACTGAGTGTGGAGCACTTCAAACAAATGCCAGAACGCCATGGCTGCGCTTGCTCCTCGTTGATTAACTAAGCAATATACAACCTCATTAATTAAACTATGTAACGACGCATGTACTGACCCAGAATACAACTGGACAATGGAAACCCCAGGGGTCCCTAACCGTATGACTTCTGCCATATGACCAGCCAGACTAGCTCCTAGCTGTAAACTATGTACACGCACGTACTAACCAGGGATAACCCTGGACTATGTCAAGCCCAGGGGTCCCTAACCATATACTTACTCTGTGTAACAACACAAGTACTAACCCAGAATATCACTGGACAATGTAAACCCCAGGGGACCTTAGCCCTATGGCTGCTGCCATGTGACCGGCAAGACAAGCTCCTAGCCGTAAACTATGTAACAACGCACGTACTAACCAGGAATATCCCTGGACAATCACAAACCCAGGGGGGCTCCCCTGCCCAAATGGGTCCCTAACCATATATTTACTCATGCCAGGAATGTGCATCATTAGATTATGATGTAAGCTCACTAAATGGTGTTCCCTGAAGAGGAAGCCTAGCACAGCTTCCACCAGCTCCTGGTTGAAAACAATAGAACAACGCACGTACTAACCAAGAATACCACTGGACTGGCTACCGGCTAAACTACAGTAGTAGCTCCTGGCCGTAAACTATGTAACAACACACATACCAAGTAACAATAAAGAAATGCTACTGACCAGTCTAGTTCTAGGTCCTCAATTATGAAACTATGTAAAGGATATCAAACGGTACCCAGCACACCAAAATGCTAACCAGCGCTAAGCGGACAGCTAAGACACATGCAACTGCCTGGCCAGACTAGCTCCAAGTAGTAACCAAGATAAATGTCATTTAACTATAACAAAATCAATGTAGCGATGGTGTGCGGACAGTTATGCCTGATATGTAAATGGAGCGAGGTACTGGGTGAGGAAGACTTGGTCTTCATGACCTGAGCTGCTAGAGAGGCAAAAACAGCAGTCTCCCAAGGGGCCAAAGGCATTAGACCTCAAATCAAGGGATGGGAGCAGCACAGAAAAGGGCGGGAGGCAGGAGATAAAGGTACGGGAAGTGGGAGAGCAGGGTACAGGAGGCAGGAGGTTCTGTCCCCCCTGTCCCTCCCCACTAAAGTTCATCATTGACCAAATGCACTAAGAGACGCGGCAACCTTTCGGAAGCCAAAGTCACTCCCAAGCCACAAATGACCAGGCGAGTGGCGAACTGTTGGGATGATCAGCAATTGTATTTGGGCTGGTCAAACTAGGGGTGGGGATGGGAAGCACAAATCAATGTTTGGTAGATAGTAAAAGCTTCCGTCCACATAAGAACGTCCTCAACCTCAACCAGCCGACACTTTCTGGGGACCAGAAGCTTTCCATCCAAAATGACTTGTGCTCTACGTCAACTGCACGGATATAGACGTAATAAGTCAGCCAGTTCCCCAAACTCGCCGCTAGTAATTAACTTTTGCCGGAATGGGTGTGCGACTCAGTCTAAACATAAACGCCTGATGCATGACTCAGTCCAAACTTTTGCTGTGTGAAGAAAAAGCTGGAAAAAACATGCAACGCCATGATCAGAGCCTCTATCGACCGAGCCAGGTGCGCCGAGCACGAGCCTGTGGTGGTAGAAACAGGGGTGAAAATAGACAAAAAAGGCAGCAATCTCAACGTACCTGCAACTGAGGAAAGCGAGCTGGTGGAATCCAATGCAGAGCTGAAAACAACGCGGGAAACAACGCTGGAAAGACAACGCTGGCAACAGGGGAAAGAACCACGCTGGAGAGCGGGCAGTGAGGTTATCTGCATGAAACGCAGTGACAAAAGTCAGGACGGACTGATGAAGCACGTGGGCCACAGCGACTTCCATCTCGTTTCAAAGGGAAGCCGACACCCGAAGCAACTGCTAAAAAGGCCACTGAATCCCCAGGAAATGGAGGAGCCGGAAGCAAGTCCGCCGACCTGTCGTTGAGCATAGGACGCGTAGAAAGCATACTAAAAATCTTGAAAAAACCATGGACAAAACGGGCCAGCACACTTGTATCTGCAAAAACATAGGTGAGAGCAAAATGCCTCCAATTCTTTCGAGAGAAAAAAAACACTAAAAAAAAGCTCCGGGAAATGCAAAAGAACTTAGGCAAATGGTTCAACGGAAGAAACGCCGAAAAAATATTGAAGAAAACACTAAAACACTCCAAAAACTGATCAAGATGACCCAAACACTAAGCACAGTAAAACTCAGACCACATGTAACAGCACACACATAAATTACAACTGTTACAATAGCCACTGACCTGGGCTCACAGGAAACTGCTCGGCACCGGGCCTACAAAGCAATACCAAATGCTAACAGGAGATGCCACAGCAAGCTACCAAAAAAGCTAATGGACACCAATGCCATGCTAACTACTACGCAACATGCTCCTAGTCATTAACTAAGTGAAATAAGTATATTTAACCTCATTTAGTGGCCAACCCCTTTTAAGTGGCCACTATCCATTTCCCTATGGGTGGCTGTTTAATAGGGGTTGAACTATAGACTAAATATATAGTACTGGTAGTTCTCTGCAAATATTTTTCACAAGTAAGGTGTGAGTTAAATTAATGTGTATTTATTTGTTTTTGGTTTGGTATTTTTGAACCAGGGTGCTTTTTATTTTCCTATGTCCTACAGTTTTTAAAGTTTTACAGTGCATTTCACAAAACTTTTGAGAAACCGTTTCCGAAGTTCGTTTGAACTTCCCAAAGTTCGCGACAAACTTGGCAATTTCATTGTGTGGTTGTCAATGAAATTGTGAACTTGGAAATGGAGTTGTTCAGCTGGGTTCTGATTCGTGGCCTCACCCTCCTTTCTAGGCACCATTCCCCAAGCTTATCTATTGTTGATGAGTTTAATTGGAAACTGAGTGTCATGTGGCTTGATCAGAGTAGAACACCCATGTCTTGTGTTTTTCAATACTCAACCTTCCCGTAGTACATATTGCATGATTGTGTAGCCTGAGCATCAGGCTTTCTTACTCGTGTGGAAGGGCTAGGAAGCACCCGGCAAAGAAATGGCTGACACAGGGGTCTTTATTGCAGTCTTCCACCTCCTCATAGCATGACAAGCGTCAGTAGACATATGAACCAATCAGAATCATTTCCGGCTGTCATGTTTACTTTGCTTGCATCACAGATCACAAAGGCAGGTATTCAAGCAATTAATCTAGTCTCGTCCATGTTTGTTATGGTTTCAATTCAATTCAATTCTGAGAATATTTGCACAATTTGCGTGTTGCATTGTGTATTATCCATTCAACATACCATCCAGATTTTTGATGTTCAACATAAGCCAGTTAAAACGTTTGTGTCAGGCCTCTCTCAGTCTGCAATTCCTCCCTACCCTTACCCTCTTGCCAAGAAAGGCCTGATACTCAGGTTAACGATTGTCCATACAATTGTACATATGTCCATCTGTACATCATGCTCTTGTAAATCAATGTGAAATGTCACACTGCAACAACCAGCTGTAGTTCTCAAGGCCTAATTTCCCTTAGAGATCAGGGAGGCAGGTTTACAACATATGTCTTTTAATATCGGGCAGCCATATTATGTTCATTTTACGCCTGTCAAAATAAGGCAGGTGCTGGCCATGACCATACCATATAGTGGGCTCATGTTTAGAGCTCATTCTGTTCTCATGTTTTTTGGTACATGTAGCTGATCACTGCCCAGGTACAGGTTTTCAATTGGATTGCAGCCACAAGCCAGGTTAACTTATTGTAATCAAGAGCTCTGCTTTATGGGCCTGGCTAAATCTGTGTATTTAAATCACTCAACAGTGTACAATACTTTCAGACTTTTTTACATTTTACAGTGTATTTCTGAGTGGAGAAAAAGAATAATTGGTAACTCACTGACCTTGGGAGCATCAATTAGGATTGGTCAAAGTTGACATTAAATATCAATTTTGACAAATCCTTGTTATACTAGCTTTGACATAATTGTCTTGTTCATTCAAGTAGTAAGTTAATTATTGATTTCACTTTTTAATTTCTTTCTTTCAATTAGATCATGAAATTTCCGCAGCAGTCCCTGGAATCAGCCAAGCATTTTATTCTGGTGAAAATTTCCAAGAAAGGGTCAAGCTTTCTAAAATCATTGATTCCAACATCCCAAATTCAGATGTTGCTCCTTCTGTACATCTACAGCCATCTGACTGGAGACTTCCTTGGGTTCCTTGTTCCTTTGGTTATCTTCTACATCTCTTTCCTTTCTCTGGTTGTGTTTTCACTGCAAATGTTTTATGGAAGAGAAGCATTGAGGCAGCTGAAGAGTGTTTCAGAACTCATGAAAAAGTAGGTCTTTGTGTTTGAGTTCACTTAGACTCGATTTCTGCCGCTTTTTGAGTCCGGTCTATGTTTAGCATGAGTTCCTTTCCTGAACAGTGGCTGGTAATCGAGCCTAGAGTACACTCTTAATGTGTTATTTAATGTGCCATATTTCTTGGATTGGACAATGCATTTCTTTTGGATCTTGACCTGCATCGAAAATGTAATGATTATAACCCATCTTCCTCCCTTCATGTTCTCAATCATCTCCTACTCCCCCAGACCCGATTTCCAGCCCTTGTTTGGGAAACAAGCCCATCCTCAAAGACTGGACACAAGAGAGTGATGGAAATCAAGCCTATTGCTCCCGATATTCTTACAGCAATTTGACCGAATGGAAACTCACATTAGACTTGTCACGCTGAAAAATGAATTGTGCATTTTAAACACCACTTGAAGGTACCTTAGTTAGTTTATGTTTACTCTTTCTTGACAGATTTGATCCCAGGCTTGATGGGCAAGATGCTGAAAGGAAATTCATGTGGAAATCTAAAACTCCTTATATTTCGTTCTTCATTGTTTTGTTGGTAACAGTGGCTGTGTTACCGCTTTGTGATAAACAATGGATACCATGTTCTGAAATGTCTTTGGTGGCTCTGTTTTTCACAGGTAATCACGGTTTTTGTTAATATTTGTTTATTACAGCAGAATTTTACTAGTTGAGACATCTGAAGAAAACTCCATTTGACCCTCTTGTTCCGAAGAGGGACCTCAGCAGTGGCTCATAATCAAATGTCCTACACCGAATGCACAAATGTAGTCCACTCGGTCGGCACCCTACACTCGTTGCACTAAAGCGAGGCTAGTGAGGCTTCGGTGTTGTGTTTTGACAATGCATTCCCAGAAAATTCCTGCTTCATTGTCCAGCTGGTCAATGCTTGGTGTTCAGAGATTTGCCTTTTCAGTGCAAAAAAAACCCACCCATTTTATATGACTCCTAATTAGTACCTGCCCCTCTCAAAAAGCCACACAAACACTCTTTCTTGATGCAAGCCTCTAAGTGCGTTTGGAAAACGTAAACCTAATTTTGACTTGTGGCTTCCTGGAGTTGGTTGTGCTGTGCACGGTTATATGCAGAAAAATCCACATTCCTGTGAGAACACCAAAATGGCCACCCCGCTTGATTTTTTCAGGGGCATGTCACTGCCAGTAAACTGGTGCCGTTATTAAGACGTGATAAATGTGAGCATCTGAGCACTTATCTTTGCGCTGGTTCAGTCGCTGTAGGCTTCGTTATTTTGTGCTCTCGTCGTTGAATTTAAACGCTTCGACGGTAGCCTTCATCGTGCTAGAGAATAAAATGCAAGCTAGAGTGTATTTTATCACGTGACTCAGTTGTTATTAAATTGTTAAGGTAAAACTTGTTTTTGGTGTTGGGTGATATAATTGTGTGATCTTCCGGAGCATTAAAAAGGGTTACTCGACTTTCTATTTCATTACTGCTAAATTTATATTCCCTGTAATGCTATTTTACCAGGCTTGAGTTTATTCATATTCATCGAACACCGTCATTTCGTGACTTTCCAGCTGTTACTCAGTTGCTATGGTTGGTTTCTCTTGACGTCAGTTAAGATAATGAAGTAAATCTGATGTTTGGTTTTTGGAAGTGCTCTTCCTGGAAATAACCATTTGGCATTCTGCAACTTGTCGGGATTTTGTTGTGTAATATTTCGGCCAAACTTTATTTGTTTAGTAGTCTTGTTTGAACATCGAAATACGGCTGTCTAATTAAGATTCGTATCTCGTTAATACCTCGCACAAAAAAGCCAGCAAAAGTGTGATTACCGAAATCACCGCTGAGGTGTTTATTTTTATATGCTTGAACTGAGTCAAGAGCATGCAAACAGATAATGATATGGACTAGGCGGGCTTAAGATTGAGAAAAGGCCAGCCCACGAACTTGGAGTTGAGCCATTGTTCTATTAGTAATACTTATGTTGTATGAATTATTTAACAACAACTTTTCTCTCTTAACTTAGTGTTATCCTTAACTTTTAATCGGTGAAAATCAAGATTGTAACTTTTATATTGTTCGGGTTACCTTGTTCGGGTCAACCACTTAGGAATAGTCGGTTAAAACCAAGGTAGAAAATGTTCTAGTCAGCCTTGATAACTTCGAAGGAAAATATGCTAAGTAGCTTGGTGTGCAAGGTTCCGCACCTAGGCCTTATGTGAATTGCGCATGACATTACGTTAGCCTAATTGACAGTTTGACATTGATTTGATGAATCAAGTGAGTGTCCCTTTAAAAAGGAACGTGACGAGTTAGCTCCTAGTAGCTGTAGTAGTAGTAGTAGTAGTAGTAGTAGTAGTAGTAGTAGTAGTAGTAGTTGAAGTAGTTGCTGTAATAATTGTGACCAGAAAAGAGTACAAAGCAACGCTGTAACAGCTGCCGTCGGAATTAAAGTGAAGTAACCAAACAGACGAGTGATGGAGTGATCTGCTAATTCCCCAAAAGATTACTTCAACATACGAAATCTCAGCTGTAGGGATTGTCCTTGTTTATTTTATATGTTCACGAACACGACTTTAAATCGCCTTGGCTTTGGGATGTTAGCCGTGGGAACAGCTGTGTTTTACAGTCTGGTTGTATTTGATTGCATTTGTTGATTAGTTCCAGTCGCGACAGATAGCTCAGTCTTAATCCGGTCGAATATTGTTCGGAATCGTTGGAAAAGTTCTCTGAACGCAAGATCTATAAGAGTGAGCCTGAGTAAAGGAACGATAATGTAAATACTGTCTCCTTTATTCACCTGGGGAAATAAAGTCGCACGGAGTTTGCTCACGAAGAAACGAGCACGCTATTGCAAATGTTTGCTTATATCTGAGCTTCCAGCTTAGAATAATGTTCGTAAAAAATTATCTTCTTTTGCAAATAAGCTTTTACGTTTAAACATTACCAGATAATGTGAGAATATTTGGCACGAAATTTGAAGGCTGATGTAAATACTTAAGTCCTATTAAACTTGTGAGTCTACGGAAAATGACCTCGTCGCGCAACGAAGAGCATTTGATCGTAGTTTATACACAGGACCTCTTCACTCATTGACACTATGATATCTGTCTGTAAACCCCGGTTGTTGATGAAAGATGTTGATTTTATGAGTCTAACGTCCACCTTCCAGTAAGGTTGGAATTTTTTTATATCTGTCCATAACCAGCACAGGCCCGTTTTATAAGAGTGGATGGTTAGCCCTCTACTCCACCCCACCCTGGACGAGTCCAGGGGCTGTTCTTTGTTGGCTTTATTCCTTTTGCCAAATCCATCTTTGGTAGATCTGTAGGTAGCTTGCAGCCGACACTCAAGCTCAACCACCCTATGGTAAATGACGGATAATTCCTTGCTTCTGTTGTTGTTAACATATTTCATGCATGTTTCAGTTTCTTCTTTCAGAGGTTTACCTTCAAAATATGATGACTATGCATTGTACACGATTCTACTCAAAGTATTGACCACTGTGTTACGCAGCTTGGAGAATGTGCGCGGCTTGGGAATCCTTTGCTATCCGCTTATCAGTGGTAAGTGCCTTTTTCTGATGTACAATATTTGCTTGTTAGACTTACTTTCATTGATATTCTCAACTGTCCTCCTTTTGTCCTGTAGTACCCCTCCCGTATGGACTGGAATTAGACATCAGCCTCCCATCCCTTCTTCACGTGCTCATCCTCGTTCTACTGATCATCATGGCGGGCCGTCACTCTTGGCGCGGTATATATAAAGTACTCATCCCTCATTTAGTCTGCTTGCTGTGGTGGCAGTTGTTCACTGAGTTCTTCCGCTTCACTTCCTGGAGCAGTCTGCTACGTGCCACCGTGGGGTGGGTCATATTTATCACCATGCTGCCCTTGTTGTTTCTCTTTACCATTGGCCTTTCTCTGGCCTATTTGCTGCAGTGGTTTATAACGCTTGATGTCGCCTTGAAGCTGGCAGTCACAGCACTCATTGTCGCTGTGTCCTCGGCGCTTTTCTATTACTCCAAACTGGAAATTCCTCATGGAGAGAAACTGGAGCGAAACAAGAAACCGCTCATGATTGCCGCGGGCCTGGTGGTGTTCTGCCTTTTGGTCCCTATCATTTACGTCAATTTTGTACCCTCCATATATGGGTCCCACAAGCCCCTGTCGTGGGAAGAGTATTATGAGACATGTGGGAGCAAGGCGAGTGAAGGAGATTATGTAAACATTGCAGCGGTGCAGATAAAGTGTAATGAATTTTATGGTGAATCGGTCAACTGGACAGGGACTGTAGCTTATGTCAAGTTAACCTCTGTGGAAAATCGTTTTCAACGTCTGGTGACAATCCTGCCTGTGTTTCTAAGACCCACTGTCAAGTGTCTCCTCGGTGGAGCTGAGGAAAGCAGTCTGACTGACAGGTGAGAGAGTCACGGCTATCAATGAGTGCCCATTAAATAAATTCGTTGTTTCGCAAGCGTAGTGCCATGGCCACAAAAGTATACAGTTTCTGCAACTACTTTTACAACAACATTTTTGCAGTCTCTCTTTCCTTGTAACTATTAACAGAAAAAAACGGATAATAAAGTGCAGGTAATATTTTGATGATCTTCAGTACCGGTACTTTTGCGGTGCCAGATAGTGACGATGAGCCCGAGGAACATGAATACTTAACAGCGGATAATCTTTTGTTCCTGCGTATGTGCGCATGTCCAGGTGAGAAAAATCGGCTGGTGTATAGCTGGCGTTTTCCCCGCTACAGCGGACCCATTCATTGGCTAGTTCATTGTCACATGACATCTAGCAATAAAACTTTTTACCGCCAATTCGAATGCCGTGGGCGGGCAACATTGCGAGAGCTATGACGTCAAACGGGAAACAGTTCACTGTTTAATACCCGCGAAATGTTGACCGCTATTGCACGTGATCAGAGCGTGCAGTCGAAGGTGGCTGATGTTGTCGCTGGAATCTCGGCGCGTTTTTCCAAATTTGCCCTTGTTTTGTTTTGCTATATAACAATAACTCCAAGGGAAACAGTGAGTTTTGTTTCCACGAGACCCTCAATGTTTCCCGAGGCGAAGCCGTTAAACAACGGCTGAACGATGTTTAAAGTTCATTATTGAAACGCGACTGAACCGTGTTTTTTCGAGTCAATGGCTAAACCATGTCTCACAAGGAAATGTTTTGTCTTGGAGTTATTTCGTATGCCAATTTCCAGATAGTTATGGTTATTGCTCTGCAACATGGCTTCCTAAACAAGTCAAACAAATTTCAGCGATCGAATAAGAAAAACTTTCATTGGCCGAATTAGGTAGAGACTTTCTTGAGTGGAAGGCAAAGGCTATCTATGATAGGAGAAGGAAAAAGGCGAAGGCATGAATGGAAATTTTAACTTATTTAACTCACGGAAACCTAACAGAATCAAGCGCGACCTCAGTCAGCTTCCAGGATGCTGGAGGCGGCTGAAACTCTAGTCGAAAAAAGACTATGACTTAGATAGTGGTGAAAAGTGAGCAACGTCATAAAAAGTGAAGGGTAGAGAATGTGCAACATCAATAAACTTTCTCTTGGTATCAGCCAGGTTCTCTAGGAATGACAGGAAAAATCCTTTTTGTTTCGCAGTAGCGCTTGAAACCTTGTGAATGACAGTGCATGCGCATGCAGCAAATACAGATACACCAAATAAATCGCCAGTATTAAACTCTCTTGCATTCCTTTTTTGATGATCTCGATCCAAAATTTTTATGAGGTCACTTACCGAGTCCTTCCTCGGGCGAAAACGCAATCGAAAGTCCTCGTCGCCGTATTGCTCTTATGGATTAAATCTTTCCCTATGGTGCCGAATTTGTCGAACGTGTATATTACATCGATTGAAACAGCTTTTTAACTGTCTGTAGCTCA
>JAHPZR010031359.1:0-5000 GCA_019787425.1 Platygyra sinensis
AAAAAAATTGTTTGGAAAACAGATAGAGCTAAAAAGAGTGCACAAAACTGTTACCTGAGGATGCAAATTATGGCCTCAAAAATAATGATTTGATCGACTTTTGTAAATTAGTTAAGAGATCTACTGAACCCTTCAGCAGGGTTCGAAATTAACTTTTCGTTCGGGAGCCAGGTGGCGGACTAACAGAAAAATTTTGGTCACCAGATCGTAAATTTTAGTCGCCAACTTATTTTATATGTAACTTACACAAAGACACGATTTTATGCCTTACTTTGCATGCAAAAAAAGTTCACAATTGAAGAGCGTAAACAATTAGAAACAATACGAGTAACACCTATTTTTTAAGCTACCATTGTTCTCAGGTGATATGTCTCTAGTCTGAAGGTGACGGTTGTCTCAGCATTTTAAATGAAGCGAAGCATGAAACCTGGTTTTCATTGTAAGACAAACACGGGTCCTTGCGTATTAATTTTTCCCTTTGCTACTTCAATTCTCTGAACTGCCGTTCTTTATTTTCGACCACTTTTTCTCAACACCTTTTGCTACTGACAAATGCCATACTTGGCCCAGGCCCCTACAAAACCACATTGCTCGTACTAGTCTCCGAACAAGAGAAGAAGCCTCTGAAACAATATGGTGCGCCGTAAACGTAGTATCGGACGTGTCGAAATACATTCAATTTTTTCGATTCTCTAGTATTATTCAGACATTATTTTATTGGGAAACGGAAAGGTGAGTTGTTATACTAGCTACCATATCCGATTGATTTCCTAATAAAAAGATTTAAAAACAAAAGTTGTGTCGTGGTTTTTTTTAGTAGGCGACCAGTTCTGACAATTTAGTCGCCAGTGTTCAATTTTTGGTTGCATTGGCGACCAGTGAGTCGCAATTTCGAACCCTGTTCAGCTTTCATATATTCTGCACATTATTTTTACTTTAAGTTCAGTTGTAGAAATTATGTGGCGATTGCCAAAGTGTAATATTTAATTGTGAGTGATCTTGCCAGACGTAAAGTTAAAACGACCAATTACAGTTGTATCTTGCATAACCATACGAGGCTGCTTCTGTGATAAAGATTTTAGTCAAAAAGTGTTTACTGTGCAATCTGGTTCACTGTGCAATCTGGGTTCACTATAGCAAGAGTTACGACTGTTTCAGTTTGACCGACCAAAAAACAGGTCATGTCTGAACAAAAACATTTTTGACCAGTCAACGTGACTGGTGCCTGTCCATTTAACAAATTGACGTCGGTTTTTTATGCGTCTGTCCTGTTATTGATCATGAATTTCGTCATCACATTGTCAAAGTAGCTGTGGATCCACGAGGCGATAGCCGAGTGGATCCGCAGACTACTTTGACAATGTGATGACGAAATTCATTATCAATAACAGGACAGACGCATTAAAAACTGACATCAATTTGTTTTTTAAGATAACAAATTGTCGAATTGCCAGCTCTCGCTCGCTGACGCGTCACATGAATTTTAAATTTATGTGTATGTCCGCATATGGACAATAAAAATTAGCCAATGAGCTCGCGTGAATTTCTGCAGTTATCGTAAAATAGTTATTTGCAGCCATGGGAAACTACGAAAATGTAAGAAGTAACAAAAATGTGTACTTGACCAAGCCACATTAAAAGTGCTGGGAAGAAATGACAGAGCAATATTGAAATGATAAATAGAAATGACATAACATTTGAAGCTGAGGAGTGGTTGAGTGGTTATGAAAAACATACTGACATGCCACGATGAAAATTCAAACTCTTCGTCTGTAGTTTACCTTCACAATATGACCATTACTATTACCACATTTGAACAATGTAGTTTCACACTTAGCTATAAGCACACATACCATAAATCCAGACGTGGACCACAGTAACAAAAAACTGTGACACAAAGAAGCAAAACTTTCTTTTTTCACTGTGCTAGTTTTTACAGGCATGATACAATATTATAGCCAGATCCCTAAAATATATTAGACACCCCAAGTGCAATAGACACCAAAGAGTGCATGGTGATCATTATGTGTATCTCAAGTTTTGTGCTGGCCTTTATTACTTGCACTAACCAAAGGTGTGAGCATCATTGTCATTAATGACAAGTCATAAGTGAGGAGTATCATAAGGCTCCATGACTCTTTCTGTCATCATTCAAAGACTCTTGTACAAATGTATGCAGAGTACATGTAGATGCTTCAAAGGTGTTGACAGGTTTCTTGATAGATACAAATACGTAGTCTAGGTGATAACTTCATTGAAACTCAACACAATTCCATCGTAGTCGCTGAGATATCTTGATACAGTATAACTAGCAACCATTTACCCCACGTAGTGAAGTCGTAAAGAAAGCGATTGTCTACGCCAAGGCACAATATAAGATCCGAAACTACGACAATCGTCACACATACTAAACACATCTTTAACTTTTGATATTTTCAGTAAGTACCGTGCTTTAAACGGGCACAGTTTAAGAGTTAAGACAATTAATTAATGAACTCACCATTGGTAGAGAGCAAAAAGTGCGATGCATTTCGTCGCTTTAACCATTTGATCTTATTTATCTTCTCTTCGATCTCCAAACTCTTCAAATAATCGAACTCCGGTTCGTGACTTTGAAAAGTGCTGTAAACGTTGTACTCGCCATAATGTTGAGATCCTTTCGGCTGTTATAAACATCATGCAAATAACATATTAGATGGCATATTCATTAGCACCTCGAGAAATTTCAAGAATTGACCGTTGGTTCCAAAATCTCACCGCTTCTTCTTTCTGAAAAATCACAATGCGTCCTCCCTTGTCGCCGGTAGCAAGAAGCTCGCCATCATGGTTAAATTCGACAGTAGAGACTATATCAGCTGAAAATCAGACAGATGCCAATAAGTGTAACTAACTCTAAAGTAAAATGATACAAAATGAACAAATTTAAGCTTTTAAACAACCAAATCTGTACATGAGTACGACTTCAATTAGCGTAACCGCTGTTAGCCTACAATTTATGGTAAATAGCCTTAAGACTTAAAGAATTTTAAATTCTTACCTTCAGTGAGGTCCTCATCTAATGTCCCTTTTACCTGAGAAAAGCACCACTGCACTTCACCTCCATCTTCTGCAGACAGAAAATATCCCAATGAAAATCTATCTGGTACTACGATACTATGACACGGAGTATCGTATTTTTAAACTCGCTGTTACTTACTTGCCATCGCATTTAACGGCAAAATATATCCAAACAGCAATACATAGATATCCTAGAAGTATATTTTTCACTATGAAAACGCTAAATTAAATTATAAGGCCAGGATGGCCCTAGATTGCAACCTCACATAGGTGTTACCGAAGGAAATCCAACATGGATGCCGTTCAAGGTGAAGGTGTGACGTCAAAATGAAGAAATTATGTATAATCCAGATTTGGACATAATTTCCAAATATGGCAGAAGAGCTCTTCATACCGCCAAGCTTCAAATTTCCTAAGTAAAGTTCACCTGGTTTACTATGGATTTTCTTCTTGTTGGGTTCTTGATGTGTCCAAAACATGGTTAGATCCCAGAAATGAAAGACATGAAATTCGCTGTCTCGTGAACTCTTGCACCCAAAATTCACCAGCTATGATTCTCTGCAATTCCGATTCGTTTTCAGTGGCCAGTCCAAAAACGACGCAAAAAAGACAAGAATATAAACAGCAACAAACCTAATCATGCACTTTTATTTTCTGAAATATCAGAAAGCGAAAAAAGTAAATTTCTGGCTCATTTTCATTTCCGAAAATCTCTTGTATATTTTCTAATTTGAAAAATAATAAGATTTACCCCGGGAAGATTTAACCTCGGAAAAAGGGACAACTTATGGACGTCAAAGTTCAACCGCTCGAGTGAAGTGTTTGTCGTGCTAAATAAGATATATAAATCACTCACGTAATAAGCCTTCAAGGGAAATGAAGAAATCAGAAGACGTCTGGATGTAGCCAATCAGGTATTAGATCTTTACCTTCATTTTCGACCAATTGTTGGGTGTTGTTTTAGTCGCGCGGGCGCCTATTTGTCAACGTGAAGTCGATTAAGGTAAACTAACCACCTAACGAGATTTAGCCTTTGATAAGAGAAACGACCGCATGTGTAAATTAGTATTAACGACAAAAAATCGTCCCAAAATTAAAACCCATTTAAGAGAAATGAGTAACTACAACCCAGAAAAACATTTTAGCGTTCTTACTAAGAACGCTAAAATGTTTTTCTGGGTTGTAGTTACTCAGTTCTCTTAAATGGTTTTTAATTTTGGGACGATTTTATACAGGATAGAGCTTTTTAATCTTTTATCGATGAATTTAGGCCTGGTTTAAACGTCGCATTTTACATGTGCCGAATCGAATTGCCAATTTAAATGCATGTAAAATGCGACGTCTAAATCAATTAAATGCGACATGTTTCAATTCGATGCGAGTCAGTCGAATATTCGACTGATCCAGTCGAATATTCGACTGAAGTTCGGTAGTTGATTTAAACGCCGCATTTTACATGTGCCGAATCGAATTGAAATTATGTAAGTAATTTATGTTTGCTCTAATGGGAATTTAAAACATGTCGCTCGCGCTCAGCAATTTTATTCGGCAAAATAATGCGACGTTTAAATCAAATCAGCCGAACGTATTCATTCGAGTCGACTAAAAATTACTATTTGATTCGGTGCATGTAAAATGCGACGTTTAAACCAGGCCTTAATTGCATTGTTGACCAGGAAAAATCTAACACTTCGTTTAGTCCTGGATTTCGTCAAAAAAGCTTAACTACCTAGAAAAAGCTATCTTTTTCGCGTGTCTCTGTAACACACTGATAAGTATGAAAAACAAAATGATCACCTTTTCGTTTTTCATCTTTTTCTTTCTGTTTGGTACCATCTCGCTTGTCGCTGTGACTATGTTTAACGCTATGATGATGCCCTATATCTGCAAGAGAACAAACGATTACAGAAAATGACAAATCAGTCGGTTAACTTGATAGGGAA
>JAHPZR010031359.1:10000-23197 GCA_019787425.1 Platygyra sinensis
AAAATGGACTTTGCTCACGGTGAAGTTTATCCTTGAGGACTTGCATGGCTGTTTAGATCATCCTTCCTCCACCGCAAAGCAAATCAATAAGTTGCTGAACATACATTAGAACTGAAATCTCATCTACCAGTTGGACAAAATGAGCCGGAGGATGTCTTTGGCCGCGAGAGGTCTGGGAACTGCCTTTTCTAAGTCGACAAGAAGAAGTCAATATGGCGGCCGCTCAGGTTGGGCTGTGACCTTTATTACCGTCTCTTTATCTGTTTTAGCCCCGAGTATTCATAAGGAATAACATCATCCGATCCAAGAGTTATTTGTGTTATTTCTTGTCCAAAAGAGTGGTTTATTTATGCGTTTTAGGTTCAGAGTGATGATGCTTCGAGGCGAAATGTCAAAGTTTTCGTCCAAAGGGATTACTCGCGTGGAACCGCGTGTCGCTTTCAAAACAAGTTCCCACCCGAATTAGAAGGAAAGGTAGGTTTTATCACTTCCTCTTCTGCTATAGGGTTTGTTCGTAACAGAAAATCGTTGCCAAGAAAACTGGGTTCCTCTTCATACGGTATTTTTAATGATCGTCTGCAAAACTATTGATCGATCGATCGTCTTTGCAATTAAGACTTATTTTGCAATCGATCATTCGTTTTAGGATGTTGATGTTAAATCGAGGCCAAAAACAATTTGTTTTTGTAATTAATGACATGTTCTCTTTGTAGTTAGGTCGTTCTCATGGAACTTTATAAGAAAAACATGGTTTAATTTCAAAACCAATAGGCTATTTATGTGTATGAACATGCCAACTTATGTAAACAGTGATCTACTGAGGGAGTCTTTTAAGATTCGTTGATTATGTCCAGCTTAAATTTTGTGAGGAAAAATCTGGAAATAAAAAATGAGAGAGCTTTCCATTAAACCAAAAAGTATTGATACAGAATAAAAATTAAAAAGCTTTCTTACCTATACATGTAATTTATTCTTTTAGTTTTGGTGTCTTCGTTTTTTATTTTAGCTGTGACAGTGAACATGGAAACATTTGATTACATTTAAATTCGTTAGCTATTTATCTTTTGATTGTCACAAATGAGAGCCTTGCACTTTGATGCAAGCATGGTGGAGTTGTTTCACCAGAGCTGAACTCTGAAAGAGATAGTCACAGTTCTCATTCTGACCACCAGTTTTGTTTCATGGTCGAGCTTTGTTCAACCCCTCACCCATGCTTGCAAACATCCAGTGACCAGACCTCCTATAGAGTGGAAATAGATATATTCTGGGAGAGGTGCGAGTCAAGTATGGAGAATTTTGTTGTAATATTGAACCTTGAAACAATATTTTAGGACAATCATATACTACAGCATTTGCTGTATGATTTTGCAGAATTACAGTAGCACTAACATGTTCAAAAATCAAGTTTATTAATGTTTGGTTTAACACTGGCTATGCCAGTTGCCAGTTATAATCATAATGACAACCACCTGAGCATGACATTGAAAAGACACGAAGCAAATTTGATTAAAATCAAAATCATAACCTTTGGATGAACCCTGATTAAGGGCGTTCACACTAAGATTTTCCAGGTGATAGATGTTTTTAAATTTTTAGTGCAGTCAGATAATGAGTAACTTGTGACAGAAATGAACATTGGAGACCCAGACGAAACCAATTAAAAGTTAATTTCAAATTTTTCACAAAACGAAACTGAGTCAAAGCATGCAGAATTTAAAACATCGGCTGAAATAAATATCACATACAATTTATTGGCCCAAACAAGAACTTTAAATTACTAAAATGTGAAAGATTGACTTTTCTGTTCGATTTTTCCTCTAGTAAAAAGATGAGCGTCTGGAAGTCGCGTACACTTTCAAAAATTTAAAAAAAAATTGCAGTTCAAAAATTGAATGATGCCTATATAGTATTGATGTCTGTTTGCAACTTTTAAATAAAGTTAAGGTGTTATGAGGAATTGTGAATTGGCATTTTGAAAGAAAGGAATGTTCTTCGGCGGCAGGTTGCAAAGACATGGGAGAATTTCTCATGTAAGTGAAAACTTTGGTTTTCGTTGCTATGAGATGCCTTTAGTTATAACTATAATGTATAGAGCTAAGGTGGAGGGAATTATTTTGTTCATGAAAATCATGAAGCAGTATCCTAAAAGAAAATGATGTTTTTCGGGTTACAGTTACAAATATCTGGCTAGTGAATCAAACCTGTCTCTAGCCACTGGGCTAGCAAGCAGAAAAGTTAGTTTTGGACCCCGACTCAGTCTGTACCTGTGATATCCACTAACATACATGTAGTTGACTACTGAAGCATGTAATTAACCTAAACTCTGATCAAAGTAATGTATTTCTTGTTTAAGCTTGAGCGTAGTCAGTTTGAGCAGACGGTAAACCACATCAATGGAATCTTTGATGAAGCTGAAAGGGTTGGTCCTCGGACATATCTTGAAGGCTGCTTGGGTTGTGTCACAGCTTATCTAATTTTCATGTGTATGCAGACTCAGTATAACAAGGTTAGATTAACAGAAATGTATTTAAAATTAGAGCAACACATTGCTTCTTGCAGGGCATGCTGAAAAGCTTATCTTGTGAGTTCAATGCTTTCATATGAATCTGTATATTTATTTATTTATTTATATTTGTGACCATGAATGGGAAAACGTACACTAACGCTTTACCGTTAAACGGTAAGAAATAAACGGACTGTAAATGGATGGTAAACGGTTAGGCAAAACGTTTAAACGATCTCCATAACCGTTTAAACGGATGGGGAAGATCGTTAAACGGTTGATCAAAGTCCAAAACGGATAGCTTGACATGTTAAACCGATGAGAAAAATTCATAAACAGAAAGCTCAAATCGTTAAACGGTTGATCAAAGTCTAAAAACGGATAGCTTAAAACCTTGAACAGTTGAGCAAAATCCATAAGCGGATGACTGAAAACATTGAACAGTTGAGCAAAATCCACAACCGGGTGGCACATGTTTAACGATTGAACTCGGAAATAGAAAATTTAAACGGAAAAATATGATGCACAGCCATTTTATTCTTAAAATGCAACTTAAGTTTAATGTGGAGACAGATAACTTATGCACCTTCGGTCTCTTGTTTCTGTTTCATTCAAAGATTGACCAAAAGGGCGATTGCCAGCGATGTCACGTTCACGGTCCTTCAGCTTTAGTCAACTGAATCAAGACAGCACAGTGCATTCCGACAAATTGTTCCATGCTGAAGTACACAAGTCCTAAGAACCCTCTTTCTGTGACTTTTCTTTCAAAAGGAGTTTTAATCTCGTAGCGCTCTGGAGGACTATAAACCGAAGGCAAAAGGAACATTTTTAGTTCTCACATACATTGCAATGGCAAATCACAAAGAAACTTGCGTTTTGTGATCGGATTCTATTGGGCTAAAAGTGTTGTTTGTTAACACCGTGTCAAGTTAGTTATTCTTTGAATTCTGACCTAAGTACTCAATATCTTATCACAGAAATGCTCTACGTTGACTGCGTTAAAAAACGTACTGAAGTCGACACAATAAACTGGTTCACTCATGCGAAAACCTCAGTTATCGAGTGTTCACAGTTGACCGCGACCGCATCAGGTCACGATTAATTTATGACAATAAGATATTTTGTATCTGTTTTCAATTGATGTTCACTGAAATGCTCCTCCATTAAACTGACAAAACTGCTTGTTAGATGTTTTTAAAATTGCTGCTTTAAAATCGTTTTACGTTAACTTACCTTTTGAACGACTTTTTAATACTATTTGTGACATTCTGGAAGCTTATCCGCAGTCACGCTGTTACTCCACGCTGATTGGATAATGCTAAAGAATGCATCCAATCAGGGTGGAGCAAACAGCGCGACTCTTGCTCCTTGCCAAACGAAATCTCGGCCACAGATGCTGGTCGCTTCGACAGCTGCATTTCTCGAAATTATTTGGCAGTTAGCACTTGGATTTTAAATTGATCTTTGGTTGAATGTCACAAAAAGAAGCATCAACCTTTCAGTTTATCTTGTGTTCGATTTGGAAGCTGGGTGATTCAAATTTCTGGGTGAAAATCTGCTTGGCACTGGTGGAGTCGAAAATCATTGAGTGAGCCTTCGATCCATTTTCCAAGTTGAGTGGCTCATAGCCACTTTGATTCTTCGAGCTCCAAAACAGAGCAGATGATCGTTTAAACGTTTAGTCTAAAGTGTTTAAACGTTAAGTTTAAAACGTTAAACGGATGTCAAAACCATTTAAACGTTATGTTTTAAGCGTTAAACGGATAGCATTTTTTAAAAAACGGACATGAAAAACTTTTAAACGTTTTGCCCAAAGCGTTAGACGGATACTAGTTTTTTTAAAACGGACGAGCTACCCGTTTAAACGTTTTACATGAACCATTTTAAACGGATGATAAACGGATACCAAACAGAATTTTCTGTTAAACAGCAAAGCGTTAGTGTACGTTTTCCCATTCACGGTCACATTTATTTGCCTTTCTTGTAATCAGATGCAACTTGAATCATCTTTAAAAAAGAACAATGGCAGCAATTCAACATGAAAAAATTATAACAGAACTACTTATATTATCATCTCAATAATCGGAAGAACTATTTTGAGCTATGCACAGACCTATAGATTTGCAAATAGGTACCATAAGAGACCTTAGAGATTCATAATCATCATCATCATCATCACTGCTGTTTGTGCCAGCAGATGCATAAGTCTGTAACACTCTGTTTCCACTGTGCCCCATTCCCTGGACCTAACACATCACATGCACAGAAGTTTGATTTCAGTTCTTTTATTTCGGACACTTTTTATGTCATTTCAGACAAAAATATTTCGGACATTCTGTTTAAAAATAGCTAAAGTAAGTTTATACCTACAAAGCACAAACTAGACTGAAGCAACATCTGTGAAAGATTTCATACATTTGTGGACAGAAAGTAACACAATTTTTATCAAGCCCTTACATGTATCTGAAGCAGTGTCTCACCTAGAGTTTGCTCCATCAAGGTAACTAACAGCTTTGGAGTTACATAAACATTTTATTGTACTGTGCATATTTCAGATGCTTAAAATTTCCATATACTTAAAAATTTCGGACACCTTTAATTTCAGAGACTTTTTTTGCCTGAAATTAAAATTGTCCGAATGTTTTTGCAAGTAAGGTACATTCATTACTTAGCAACCATTAATTCAAATGTGTTATAGTAACTATTTTATTCTTTAAAGTGCACCTAACACCAAAAATTTTTTCGCTAAAATAATATAGCTTATTTTGTGAGGTAATTTGGCGCAAAAATTTTTTGATTTGGTTAAATCCTCGAGTTTTTATGCCCCGTCAAAGCACGTCCAAATGCCGCCATTTTGGTTTGCGACCGAGTTTAACGGGGCGTGGGTCGAGGGCCGGATGTGACGTCAAATCCAGAACACGATGATTCTGTAGTTCGCATATTTACTTGTTTTTGTGGTAAAGGCTGAGAAAGTAGTTCGAAAAATTGCCAGCCAGGAGCATTGTAAGGGGGATGTAGCTACTCAACAAACTTACAAGAGGTATTACGCTTCATGTCATACAGATTTTATTTAGAGATGATCGACTTGAAGCGAAGAAATGTAGAAAGCGATGGGTCGATTTTGTGAAAGCGAAACATGCAAAGCATTTAATAGTGAGAGCCGTCTAGGTGTTTGTTGATCTGTTCTATGAATTTCAAACCTTGTGCCTCGATCTTTAGGAAGAAAAGGAGATTTTGCTGAGTCCATGGCTTAAGGACTTTCGCGCCCAAAAACTTCCCACGCACAGATTTTTTAAAACTTTGACTGCAGGTAGAAAATGATAAGATTAGATTAAAAACGTAAAAAAATCGGGGGTCACCAAACTCATTTTGAAGATAAGGTGCAGCTCAGACCATAGCATTTCTAGGATTTCCAGTCATTCGAGGCAATTCTGGCTGGATTCATTACTATCGGCATATATTTAAGTTGAAGAATCATATCTAAGTTATGTGTGTTTAAAACAGCATATATTTAACAAATTGACGTCAGTTTTTTATGCGTCTGTCCTGTTATTGATCATGAATTTCGTCATCACATTGTCAAAGTAGCTGTGGATCCACGAGGCGATAGCCGAGTGGATCCGCAGACTACTTTGACAATGTTATGACGAAATTCATTATCAATAACAGGACAGACGCATTTAAAACTGACATCAATTTGTTTTTTACGATAACAAATTGTCGAATTGCCGGCTCTCGCTCGCTGACGCGTGGCATGAACTTTAAATTCTTGTGTATGTCCGCATATGGACAATAAAAATTAGCCAATGAGCGCGCGTGAATTTCCGCAGTTATCGTAAAAAGGGTATTTGATAGATCTTTGCTACATATGGAATTAATCAGCTAAAATTAGCCTTTAAAAAAATACAACTTTTAAAGTGTCCATACTGCCAAAAAGTTATTTCAGGTTTTCAACATCTCCATAACATCTAATAATGTCTTCAAACCCAAAAAAGTGAATTCCGATGCTTTTTGCCATAAAATCAAGCTTTAAATTTCCCGCCTTGGCCACGCCCAATGAAGATGACCGCGTCATGTTAGATTGGTGACGAATGACGTCACTTCAGGAATATCTCGAAGCTTTACGCTTTTATTTTGCTTGCTTGACGACCGCATTGCTTCGCAAACTTCAATTTGTTTGTTTTTTGGCGGGGAAAACTCCTCACCACTACTGAAACAACAATTACCTAAACTAGAAGGATCTCGTGATTCCTGACTTGACGTCACGACCCATTCAGAAACCCAGACTCTTTTCTGCACTGACTCACGGTCAACTTCATTGGGCGTGGCTGAAGCGGGAACTTTAAGGCAATATCTTAGGGAGTTAAAATCTCAGAATCCAATTTTTTTTCTTAGAATACCTTTTTACACAGTATAGAGCTACCATAACTATAAAAACTCTGTTGGCGATATAGACACTTTAAGCTACGCACACCTGTATCCACGTGCCAATTCGACCCTATTTGAATAGTATATGTGAAATAATTAAAACTTCCCTGCGTACAGATTGTTTTTGTTTTTTAGTATTACGGAAAGAATCAGAAAAGGAAGTGATCTGCCGAAAAAAAAAGTGGGGGTCACCGAGCATCCAACAAAAATATTCGCACACAAAGTTAACAAGAAGGTCATCTGCCCTATATTTTGTTCAGTTTTCGACTCCGTGCGCGCGCTTGAAAATGACGTGGCATGCACGTGACCAATGAATAGCGTGCGCACTAGAGATGCGCAGTAGCAATGGGCGTGAACGTCTTTAAGCAAGACGAATTTGGTAAAATCCACTTCTCTATCAATTTATGCATCCGCTGTTGGATCTAATCTGAGAAACAGCAGTCGGTCAGCGCAGCCGAGAGAGACAGAAGGCAGGAGAATAGTGAGCAAACTTTTTCCGAGCACATGTTCTCTGCCTTAATACGCTTAAGTTTCCTTCCTTGGTCAATTCTTTATTTGAAGAAGAAATCCGGGAGGGTAATTTTGGCAGAACTCAATTCCTTTCCAAGTCACTCTTCTTTGAGTCTCGACAACCTTCTTACTCACTGCAACAATAACATTAGCTCATGTTTGGAGGGAAGCGACGCTACATTTATTTCCACAGTGCACGTAAAGAATACAAACACTGTCAAGACTTATAATCAGTTTATCTACATCATGAACGCATTAGTTAAATAATTCTAAGAAAGTGAATGGACTTGAATGTTATTTCAAAGTTATATTATGCGAGATAGATAGGATAGAAGGTGCGAAAATATTGTAAACACGCGTCACGCGCTACAAATTATCTTATTACTCTATGACTTCTACATATTTTGCCTTCGAGTCTGTCCTTCAGAGCTTGTTCGAATTCTTTAGTAGCTTCTACCTCCTCAGTGGTATTTGGTTGTCTTTTTTTAGTTAGCCAGAGGCTGGGCAGCTGGGTGCTCAGCAAAAGACTAGCAAAGAAATCAGCTTGGTCGTCGTCGAGTGAAGTCCTACTGCACGTCTTCAGCGGTATAATAAATTTCAGAGTCTTCCGAGTCACCATTCATTTCGTAATCCGACGAAGTAGAAGACATTGTTACTAAAAACAGAAATTTGTTGACTGTGGAGTCCCAGCGAAAAACTTGTGCGGCGAAATCGCTACTGCACTCGTAGAAAATAGAAGACCTGACTGGGACGATCGAAGCGTTCGTTCTCGATTTGACGTCACAGCTTACACTCTCCCCAGATTCCCATGCGTGGTCGCAAACCATTGAAACTCGGTTTTGACAGGGGATAAAAATGTGAGGATTTAACCAATTCAAAAAATTTTTTCTTCAAATTACTCCACAAAATAAGCCTTATTATTTTAGTGAAAAAAAATTTTTGGTGTTAAGTGCACTTTAAGATTTAGCCCTGAAATGACTTTTTCTGTTCTCTTGCAGTGTCTAAAAAGGCTAGCAGAATATATAAATGAACAGAACCAGAGTGTTTTTGTTCCAAGGGGACTGATGATTACTAACCCTATGGACAGAGGACTTCGAGTTGTATCCTTTAACTTACATGCACATATAAACGTTATAACATAACTAATTAAAACGCAAAGCACCTGAGTGTTCTGATTGGTTAATATCACAATAGAGTTTATGTTTGCGGGCATAAATATGTTTTGGGTCCGACTCAGACTCATTTTAAAATGAGCCTGAGAAGGGCCCAAAACATATTTACAGGCCATCTGATACAGTGCGGAAAAAAATGGAAATTATGTGGAAATTTTCGGCAATATTATGCGGAAGAAAGTGACGATTATGCGGAAAGGACGCCAGATTATGCAGAAATTTCTAAAATTAATAAAGTTGTTCCCATGGCTTTTTCAAACGTATAAAAATGCACGTTAATGCCTTACCGAGAATTTAACTCCTACTGACATGTTTGACCTTTTGCTGCCACTCGTGAACAGGTATTTCTTCGTTCAACACAGTTTTTCCATAGTTTTTTCTCCGAAGCTTAGAAACCAGGCATTAAATCAGACAAGCAAAACTGGATACAGGCAGTACAAAAACTAGATTCCAGGCCCATCACCAGAAGATGCATGGAACGCCTGGAGGTTTAAAATTTTTTACGAACAAAAGGTGTGTTTTGGTCACTGTTTTGGGTGAATAACTTCTTCAAAATGATCAATCTCTTCGCTATTTTGCTTCTGAGGATGGCAAACGGTTGCTTTCTCGCTTATATGTAACAATTTCTAGTTTTGTGCTGAAAAATGCTCCACGGATGCAGAGAATGCGAAGTCGGCGAATTATGCAGATCCGCACCACCGCATCTGTCAGTTGCCCGTATTTATACTCAAGAACATAAAACTCTTTTACTGTTAACATCCCTTTGGAAGGCATTGAGAAAGTAAAAACTGAAAAAATGACAACAAACTGAACAAAACAGTCTGAACAATCACATGAGCATTACAAGTTGAATGGCTTTTGTTTTTCCCTCGTGAAAATGCACAATAGCTGGCTATAGAAATTACGAAATCTTGCCATTCAAGTTTCAAAAATTATGGAAGACAATGAAAGGAAAGTTCGACAAAGCATATGTGTAAGTGTTAAAATTAACAGTACAATGTTTGGCTTGAAGCCACAAAACTTACATGCACTTAGCCACTGGCGTGGAGCTACTACACATGGTTTTTGGTGTTTACTGGCACAGATCCGCCTCTAACTTTTGTAGATCTTCTTTCTCTAGTTGAGAAGACTGAGAATTTAGATTTTCTTCATTGTTTACTGTGTTTTCAGCCATGATTTGGGCATGAAAATGGCACCATCATTTCTTTCACTAACGCTGCAAGAAAACGGCACAAACATTCTAATGGCTTCTCGATTTTGATTGGCTGTTTATATTGTATGACTGTTTGATTCTCACTTTTCATTGGTTTATTTAGCGGGCTAAAATACATTTTAGCCTGCGAAATTGTCCATTTTAGCCGGCAAAATGCGCCACAATGCTGATAAAGTAATAATAATTCATCGTATGCTGCTACCCTGTGTGCTAATGTGATGTAGCTCAATAAAAGGGCTTCTTTTGCTCCAATGTGTGATATTATCAGGCCATCTGATAGGGTGAGGAGAAAATGGAAAATTACGCAGAAATTTTCGGCAATATTATGCGGACAAAAGTGACAATTACACGGAAAAGACACCAGATTATGCGGAAATTTCTAAAATAGATAAAACTGTTCCCTTGGCTTTTTCAATGTATAAAATACACTTAAACATCCTACCAAGAATTTTAGTCATTGATGACGTGTTTGACCTTTTGCTGCCATTCATGGACAGGTATTTCTTCGTTCAACGCAGTGTTTCCATAGTTTTTGTTGTTAATTTGTTCGAAGCTTAGTAACTAGGCATTAAATCGGACGAGGAAAACTGGACACCGAAAAGTCCCAAACTAGAACCCAGGAGGTTTAAAATTGTTTGCGAGTGAAAATGCGTGTATTTGTCTCTGTTTTGGGTGAAAAACATCTTAAAATGATCAATCTCTTCACTATTTTTGCTTCCGAGGATGGTAAACAGTTGCTTTTCTCGCTTATATGTAGGAAAAATGCCCCAAGGATGTGGAGGATGCGGAAGTAGGTGAATTATGCGGATCTGCACCACCACATCCTGTCAGATGCTCTGTATTATGCTATAGAACAAGGGGTAAATGCCACAGCGTATTCTATTGAGTTATGGATGCACTTGGGAGGTTTGCTAAGCACTCAAGAAGCTAAAGTAGCACTTGACTTTACCTTGTGCGACTCTTGTGCCTTTTTTGTGCTCAGCAACCTCCCATACATCTATGACTCAATAGTGTATGCTACAGGTAACAATGTTTACAATTTGTTAAATAATGAACATTGCAGTTTTCAAACATATTTGTATCAAAACATAGCTCTCAATATAAAGGTAAAGCTCCAACTGTTTTAATCAATCATCAATCAATCATTTTTATTTCTTAATCTACAGTTTACTGTTACACTTTTAAATTAAAAATTTGCCATTTCCCTGGGAAATGTTTCAGTTAGCTTTTTATTAGGCATCGCCCTATATATTTACACAATACATGTATTTGAAAGAAAGTATTCACCCTGATGGAAAATATTGTTAATTTTGAGTTTCTGCTTATTTGTGAGGCTAATTATTACCAATGTGTTAATCTTATCTTTTATTTGTTTTAGAGGGCTCAGTTGTATTTCGGGTGCAAAGTGGGATTGGGGACGGTATATATGTCATAACACTGGGAAGGATTTAGTTTTAAACAATTCCTTTAGCTGAAAATTTGAAACATTGTTTTGTGTAGTTAACCATTGCTGAGAGCTTTATCATTATGTTATCCAAATCCAGAAAAAATTCTCTCCATGAATGTTTAAATTTTAGTAATTCATTATTATTGTTGTTGTTGTTGTTATTGTTGTTTTGTTTTTTGTTTTTGTTTTTGTTGTTGTTTTGTTGTTGTTGTGATGATGGTGTCAGGGTTTGAGTGCAAGTTTGTAGAAAGCAGGAGGAACAGGCATATTAATTTTCTCCTTGAAAATATGAGACTTTGCTTAATAGGTAGCTCTCTCTATCAGACTATATCATCATTCAACTCTTAAAAAACCCCAGGCAAAAGTTTCTGCTTGCTATACTGTGGACGTATGTCTTTGTTGGATGCCTGGGAATGGCTTTATTCCACTTAGCAAAGAACTTGCAATCATATGATTACTTTTTATTATACCACTGGCTGTGATTTGTGAAGCTGGCAGACTTCTGGTTCATAGTCAAGGATGCCTTTTTCTAGCAGTTCATGTATATTTTTCTGAGATTTAGATGGATGTTATTGGTGTTTAAACTATTAGTGATGTTACAAAGCTTGTTTTGACCTGTTTTTTTGTCAGTGTCAATGACTGATTTTATATTTTCCTTGACACATTAGTTCAGATTGAAATTGTGGTGGTTAACCCATTAGATCAGAGGTGACCAGTGAAATCTGTCTCCAGTCCTTTGTACATAAATTTATTCAGTGTAGCGCTGAATTCTACCACACCCAGAGACAACCAGGGGCACCGCAGAACCTGAAATAAGTCTGTTAGTTATATTCCAGCATGCTTGCTATAAAGCTCCTCATGATTAAAATATGTTGTAGGCCTTCTGTTTAAAACACATGGTTTAAAAAACTCTCCTTGTCAAGTCATTAATTTTATATAAAGAAAACCAAACTAGACAATAGCATTTACCCTAACATGCCATTATCCCATTGACTCCTGTGCTGCCCGTACCGCACCTGTGACAAGCCTTGGCCTTTCTTCCACTTCTGATGTCATCACTTTTTGACCAAAACTGGCATCATCTATACTCCACTTCGGCAAGAGGAAAAGTTCTTTCCAGTGATGCCCAGATCAGAGTGATCGGCCTGATGGAGCCCGAGATAAGCACAAAAATGCTCAAAATGATGAGTGAAAAACTCAGAGCAAAATTTCCTGCCACTGTTTTTTAACTGCAAGCAAGCCCAGTAGAAGGTCAATCACTGCAGCAAAGAGAAAAGAAAAGGAGAAAAAGTTCAAAAATCAAAAAGCCTAAAGACATACAATGGTTGCCTTCTCGTCCACCATCTCAAAATTTTGATTTCTGCACACGTGCAAACCAAAATGTCGAAAGCGTGAATCTAGTGGCAAGAAGGGCAAGCTGTCGTGTTGCAAATGCATTTTCAACCAGATTAAAGCTAATTTGGCCGAGATCCAGCCTCAAAACCATCAAAATGTCCAAAAATGCATTTTTGGCAAAAAGTTCCAGGAGTCAATGGGTTAAATATTCTGCTTTAATGTTGTTGGCCCGAAATAGGTTACATTTGTGACTACAAGCATCGCTGTTTTTCAGATTACCCCTTCATTCCAATTAAAAACTGATGGGCTAAAGTTCAAGGTGATACTTAAGAAATACTGTTTATTTTCAAAATGGAAGAGAAGGTGCCAATTGGAAGCAATGTAGGCAATAAGCTAGTGAATGTGGACCAAAATGTTGACCCTAGAGGCTGGTTGGGTGGGGACAAACCAAGGGCAAAAACAGACCAGCAACACTACTCATAGGCGAAACCCCTAGGGTAAATCTACATCGGCAATTACTCAAATGTGCATGTGCAAGGGTAAGCTAACTGCTGGCCAAAAAACCCAAGCTCCCACTATATAAAACTAT
>JAHPZR010031360.1:0-10977 GCA_019787425.1 Platygyra sinensis
ACCATTAACTCCTGGAACTTTTTGCCAAAATGCATTTTTTTGGACATTTTGGTGGTTTTGAGGCTGGATCTCAGCCAAATTCACTTTAATCTGGTCGAAAATGCATTTGTAGCACGACAGCTAGTCCCTCTTGCCACTAAAATGGCATTTTAAGAACTTTGGGCCCGTGCATGCGCAGAAATCAAAATTTTTTCCTTTCCTTTTTCTCCTTTTCTTTTCTTTTCGCTTCAGGGATTGACCTTTTACTGGGCTAGCTTGCAGTTAAAAAAACTTCTAAGAAAGAGTCATCGAGGCGGCCAATTTTTACCGTGGAGCAGTTAGGTGTAGTGGCAGTAAATTTTGCTCTGAGTTTTTCACTCATCTTTTTGAGCATTTTGTGCATATCTCAGGTGCCATTAAGCCGATCACTCTGATCTAGGCATCGTTGGAAAGATCTTTTCCTCCTGCAGAAGTTGAGTATAGATGATGCTAATTTTGGTCAAAAATGATGACGTCAGAAGCGGAAGAAAGGCCAAGGTTCGTCACGGGCGGTTACGGGCGGCCACAGGCGTCAATGGGTTAATTATATATTAATTCAGTTACTTTCTTTGACACACATTATTGCTATTAATATTTGGCTGACCAAGGTTAAGTTTTAGTCAGTTAGCTCAACTTCCCTAATACAGTCTCCTTATTTTTTCGGGTAGATTTTTCATGGCATATTGGTGGCCCATAGGATTTACAATCTGATGGTTTCACAATCTAATGAATGGTCCTTCAGTGAGATGTATCTATTTCTTTAAGTGTTAGCTCTTGTTCAGTACAATTGAGGAACTACTTCTAGATTTGTCTGGTTCCTTCAAGACTTTCACAAAGAAGTGGCAAAAAGGCAATTTTACGATAACTGCAGAAATTCATGTGCGCTCATTGGTTAAATTTTATTGTCCAATATGCGGACAGACACATGAAATTCATGCAACGCGTCAGCAAGCGAGAGCAGGCAATTCGACAATTTGTTATTGTAACGAAACAAATTGATGTCAGTTTTTAATGCGTCAGTCCTGTTATTGACAATGAATTTCGTCATAGCATTGTCAAAGTAGTCTGCGGATCCACTCGGCTATCGCCTCGTGGATCCACAGCTACTTTGACAATGTTATGACGAAATTCATGATCAATAACAGGACAGATGCATAAAAAACTGACATCAATTTGTTAAATCGCATTACCGTAAACACAGGCGTATAACCTGCACTTGCAAAATAATAAACCACACTCCGGGTTTGACAACTTAAATTTTGGAAACAAAATTTGACGAGAAAATAAAATAGATCAAAGTGGAGTCTTGAGAAAGATGTCTTGCATGTATATGCAATGTTTTCTTCAAGTTTCTGAACAGGTCAGCCAACATATTAACTCATTAACATATAAAAACAGAGAATACTAAAACTCCTACCTATAAATTTAGCTCTGTGATAGTATGAAAATCCAACGTAGACATTGTTTCTAAAGCTTTTATTTCCCATTGTTTCTAATTGTTTCTGCGCATCCTTACTGCGCACCACTGGGCACGCAAATTCACATGCCACGGCATGCATCGAGTGCGTGTGCTAAGTACTAAAATAAACAATCATAGGGCAGATGGCCATTCCTATAGCTTTGATTGGATTTAACAATCTTGGACATTCGGTGACCCTACTTTCTTTCAGAAACAGATTTTATTTACAATGATCTCCACTTTGTCCAAAAACGAACAAAATATCAATGTGGGAAGTTAAAAAAAGTTTCAAAATTTCTGTCCAAGGGACATGGATTCCTGCCATCTTGCGGCTGCAAGGCGCATGAAACTATGGTCGCTAAATGCGCACTTGTTCTTTGAGAAACCTGATTAGTTGACTAAATTTGCTTAATAGGTCCATTCAAACCATATTTGGCAGAGAACACTTCCCTTCATAGCTCTAGTTGCAATACTTTGGGACTTTCAGCCACTTTGGTCTTCTTCACTAGCGAAGCCTGATTTTACTATGATTTAGGTGTTTTTCTGGGCATGTTCTCTACGAAACAAAGTCGGTGACCCCCCAATTTTTTTACACTTCTGACATCACTAACTCATCATCTTTCAATGGTATAATTTTCAGAAAAAAGTCAATGTTAGAAAATTTTCACGCGAACGTCCTTAATAGTACAGAACACTTGGCGTCCTTGGACAACACTAGTCCATCTAAACGATCAAGTTGAACCTGTATTCTGTTCCCTAGGTTAAGGCACATAAGTGCCTTAACTTAGGGAACTTAGGGAATTTTAGTCAAAGCGATAGATTTCCAAATCATGAACAGATATTACAGCTGGAAACTGCAGTTCTTACATGTAAATGCTTCCAATCTCTGTGGAATAACATAACACATGTACTGGGCAGAAATATTAGCTTACCTAACAAAATTCCTTTAGTTTTACGTTTCTAAGGTTTTTCCACGGATGACAAAACAAGTATCAAATTCTTTTTTTTTATGTTAAGCTTTACACCGTAAGTTTCAGGTGTGTTACTACAGTGATTATTCAAAGAACCTTGAATGACTGAATTATTCAATACGAATACTTGCCATGACTCGCGCATCAAGGCAATCCGTCATCAAAATGGCAAAGCGAAACGAAATATGAGCCTGTGTTATACATGTGTAAAAGAAACCGCTAAAAATGGTGGGCTGTCGAAGGAAAATCGTTGCGTGCATATATCCCAGGTAAATTACAGTAAACCTTCAGATTGCAACAAAACTGTAATACGCAAATTCAATGAATCTTTTTATTAAACCGCGCAGCCGTAGGCTGGGCGGTTTCTTGCTCTGCCTTCAGTTTATTTTTTTCTTTTTGAGTTATTTTTTTGTAAAAAAATACCTCTTAGTCGGCCGTCGAGTATGTTATGGACGGGTCAACGGATCAGTGAGTGAGTCAGTGAGTGAGAGATGTATGTATGTCACACCAATCAGATCGTATCTACTATAAACAGCCAATCAAATTTCTTGTTTTAAAGGTAAATGATATATGAGAAGATTTGATCCCGATACAGTTCAGAACGGCCATATTCATTCTTCTATAAAAGAGGAGAAAGTATTCATATATTGGGTTTACTTCGGCATTTTCTGTGGGTTAGGCTGAGGATTTCATGAGCCTTGAGGTCTGAAACAGTGCTTGAGCTAGTTGTATGCAAATGAGTGAGATATTTTTTTTTTTTTTAGTTACAAAGGTAACTTGATATTTTTGTTTTTCACAAGGAGTAAATTCAATTAGACGTCATGCATCGTTGCTTCTAGTTCTTAGGAAATGTTTTAGAGGAGACGGGACTATTTTGATTTAATTTTGAAAGAGTTCGAACGTTTACAATAGGTACAGGAAACGATTATTTGTTGTTGCATGCAAATATAGAGAGATATTTTTATTTTTTAGTTACAAAGCTAAGGGTAATTTGACACTTTTGTTTTTCACAAGGGAGTAAATTCAATTAGAGCTGATACATCGTCACCACTTGTTCCCACGAGATGCTTGCTATTTTTAGTTACAAATGGTAACTTGACACTTTTGTTTTTCAAATGGGAGCAAATCGTTCCCACGAGATGCTTGCTACTTTTAGTTACAAATGGTAATTTGACACTTTTGTTTTTCATTTGAGAGCAAATCGTTCGCACAAGATGTTTTCTATTTTCAGTTAAAAAGTGGTAACTTAACACTTTTGTTTTTCATATCGGAGTAAATTAAATTAAACTTTCAACGTGACAGAACGGTTTTTTCTCTTTCTTTCTATTTTCGATGAAGAGATGTTGTGTAAAAAGGGTAAACTTACGACTCTTATAAAATGCGATAAGGTCTGTTAACTTGAGTATTTTGAGCAAAAATTCCTCTTGGGGGTTGGAAGGGCTATGTGATCGATGAGTGAGGGAGTTATGCATGTGCGCGTGTCACACCAATCACGGTGTGGGTATCAAAGATCCATCGAATCAAATTACCTGTTAGAAAATAAGATGGTATCTACATTAATTTGGAGAGTATTGTACGTTGTTCACTCAAACATTTGATGGCTTACTATTTAGCTATCTTACCATTACCGATGTAACATGGTATGTTCATCATAAATTCCCAGTTTCTTTCTTGCTGTACATCGCAACCAAAAAAACTTATCTAAATCATTACTGTAAACAGTTCTATGAATGCTCCTATCACAAAAAAATAACTCTTGCACGCTTTGCGTGCCTATGTTTTTAGTTTTGTCGGTGAGCAGACCAGGGCTCGAAATTAAAAAAATCGTTAGGTCGCCTTGTGGCGACTAATTGGAGAAATATAGTCGCCAGATGCAAATTTTCAGTCGCCAGTTTGTATAATCAATTGCAAATAATTTTCAGGTTCCGCCTGTTGAAAGTGTTTGATATCGTCTGGCATGGCGTGGGACACATTCATACAATAAGTATTTTTTGACTTACTTATCCATTTCTTTTTAATAACGTAACACTTTTCATTTAGCGCGGCGGCGCCCAACTTGATTGTTTCGCCGAAAACAGAGATTTACCTGGATTTTAGAATTCAAAAATGCTGGCGTCGTTTTCGCGGTAGAAACTGTAGAAATTGTATGCGACTTCTCAGTTCTCGCGTTTTTTCTACAGTTTTAATAAATATATCGTTGTTAAGTTAAGTTTGGTACAGAGAAACTAAAAAAATGCTCGCAGAAAATTGCTAAACTTAAGAAATAAACACAGCTTTTTCGTTCCCAACGCTGCTCCCAACGCGGCTATTTTTATCCTCGAAAGAAATTTGATCGGGGCAGATTTTGATCACGTGCTAGGCAACCACTTCTGAGCTGTGAGCGCGCGTCACGCAATCAACAAAAACAACGCTATTTTCGCCAAGCTTCATCTAATCACTTGATTAACTTTGAGCCTAAAGCTTACCTTTTCTTCTCAAAAACGTTATCGTTCAGCGGTCTTTGCAAAATTCTGCGGCTCCTGGGCGGTTCCAAGAGAGAAACTCTAATGGCGTCGAAGAAAATATTGCGAACGCGAACAGAAAAGTTTGGAGGGAATGTGGCTTTTTCATTGCGATTTGGCCCATTCTTTTACGACGAACGCAAAGCAGGACAAAATAAGATGTTTATTTTAACTTTAATGCTTTATTGTACTTCTAAATCATGCAAAATTCAGGTCGCTAAAGTGGCGACTAAATAACAATTTTAGTCGCCAAGGAGGAAAAGTTAGTCGCATTGGCGACCGTATTGGTCGCAATTTCGAGCCCTGCAGACCCAAACTCCGACTCACTTGGCCAATTGTTGTCACAGGATGATGTCATCATCAGCCAATTACAGGCCATTTCTCAGCTCTTTTCGCCATATCCCCCATCAGGAGCATTTTGTCAAGTTAGCAAATTAACTATTCAGACAGAACATGGACGTCTGTGAGAAATGTTTATTTGGTCAAAATTGGGCCAAACTCCGTTGGAGATGCACATCAGGACATTTGCAAGGAAAAAGAATGTAACTTAGGACCAGTTGCTGGCCACTAAGGCTGAAATTATCCAGAGTTAAGCTGTATTTTCGTTTTGCGTGCGAAACAGAAGATTTTGTAATCTGGAATTTTTGTTTCTGTTCACTTTCGAAGGGGATATTCAATGCGCTATAAAGGTATTACGTATGGCTATGGAACACGCTGACGGTGATAAATGTAAGATTGCGTTTACTTCGCCAGAAGCAATGATGGAATTTTCTGGGGAAAAAGAGTTAAAACTTAGCCTTACACTCGTCAAAAACCCATTCAAAATATTTATGTAAATTGATAGTCGTTTGAAAGGTCAAGGTATTTTTTCCTTAGTCAAAAACAAAATTCTCCGATTACAAGTCACGCTAGACCCACCTCACGCAAAGAATGTTTCCATATCTCAAACCGCCCTCTCCCTATTCACATACACTCACATGAAATTTCTAAGTTTCTTGACACAGAGACTTAGTTTCTGCTCAACAAATGTTGTCAAAAAGCAAGTCTCTTAAATTTTAAAGGAAAAAAAAGTTTCGCTGTGTCGAGGTGGATTTGAACCTGGGGCACTAGCATGGCAGTCTTCCACCCTAACCACTAGAGCACAGAGGAAACGCTACTGACGCATGGTCATTTAAGTACCATATCGGAAACCCGAACGCTATAAAGAAGCTAACCATTAACCTAACCCTAATCAGTATTTTCAGTGCTTAGGCCTTTAATCAGTATTTACTTTGTGTACGCATCACAAGGTATCCAAGGGCAGTTTGAGATATGGCAATAACTCCTAACCATCTTTTAAATTGTTTCCGGGTAATGTTTTCTCGCAAAACGTTGTTGCTAACTATTACGTAATGTTTTTGTGAGCGCAAAAGAGTTAAAAAAGCGCGGTTTTAATTTTTTTAAAATTCTTGTTTCTAAAGTTTTTTAAGCAAAACCTCAACTGCTAGCCAGGCGGTGTTGAACACGACTTGCAAAGCGTGCCAGGAGAAATTTTCGCTCAAGCTCATTTTCATCTGATCACCAAAGGGCAAACATCTCTGCACGCTCAAGGTGATGTGGAAATAATATAAGAGGTTTGCTCGCTTTCGATGATGAAAGAATTCTGGAATGACACATCCGTACTAAATATTTCACAGGCCGACTTACAGCTGTAGATGTCTTCTACTCGATTCACAAAGCCTCCATTTCCAATGCTCAACATCTGATTTTAGGAATCACAGCTTCGCGGTACGTCGAATCTTTACGGTTTAACCGTTTCTGACTACTTTGAATTCAATCTTATCTCACGAAATTGAACTTAACTTCGGCACTTTCTTCCTTAGATGCCTCAACTTGTGTATGAAGTACATTGGTATATCGTTCAATGCTAAGAGAACCAGTGGAGAAAAGGATTCAAATAATTCAAAAACAACACCGGCCAAGGCAATAACTAATGTTTTGTCCGCTAAAAACTTGTGTAAAGCTTGATCAACCGAGTTTTGTTCAGTGTATGTTCTTATTAATCAAAAGGAATTGTCAATAGCCTAATGGCCCTTTTAAAATAACAAAAAATAAATTGCAATGGATGGAATAAAAAAAAATAATGGTAGATTGATAATCCATTACCTGCTGATAGCTTTAGTAGGTAAAGAATAAATGCTATACTGAGTAATTGCATTGTGACTAAACTTGATAGACAACAAATGCAAGGGAACGATGTTATGTGCTTGTAATATTTCGATATAAATCTATATCATCTTTGGACTAAGGCGGGATACAGGTAGCAGAATTTTAAATACTGCGAGATTGTACAACAGTATAATCACGTGAAAATGAAAAACAAAGAAACAAAACTTCAAGAGAATAGGCGGAGTTCCCTACTGGCTTTTAAGCCATTGTTCAGAAATGGTGTTAAACACTTGATATGGTAAGGGACTGGTCAAAAGTACAGGGGGGGGTGGGCCGGAGCATTTCGAAATGTGGCGGTTAGAAAACACATGACCCACCCCTTCCATTTGGCACAAAACTGAGTGACCCCTAAATGAAGGCTGAAAATCGGAGCTTTAATGAAGGGGTGCTTTGCACCCGTCTTAGCAGTAAAGGGCAGCCTACCTAGGGCTCTTAGTCCTATTTCTGCCTGTTGGCTATGCCATGCTAATGAGGTCTAATAAGGCGGAAACAGCTGTCCATGGCTGCCACTACCTGGGTAATATGGCTGTGCGCATGCCAGACCATGGGTTGGTGTTTGAGTGTGTCACTTGCTTTAATTGTTCGAAAGGAGTTACCTTTGTTTGTAGATTGGGTCAAATGTGTGCCAATTCCCATAAAAAAAAAACAGGATGACCCACCCCCTATGGGCAGCTGAAAATTGAACGACCCACCCCTTACCAAGGGTTCCAAAAACTGACGACCCAACCCCCTCTCTGCTCCGGCCTCACCCCCCCCCCCAATACTTTTTGACCAGTCCCTAAGCTTCTTTATATAGTAATAGATTCAGTTATCATCGCGATCTATTATGTTACAACCAGGGCAGATCTCATCTGCCCTGGTTGTAATTCTTCGTACATCGGCAAAATGAACAGAACTCTGCTTGTCCGAACACAAGAACATGCACTCACGGACAAAGAAAGTGCTATATATAAACATCTTCGCGATTGTGATAATATCAAACACATACAAGATTTATGCAACTTACGCGGATATTCTTACTAATGAGAACATTTCATCTACTACTGTAATCAACAAGAATTTTTTCGCCCAAACACGTGCGTGATAACACAAACATAATAGATCGCGATGATAACTGGAATCTATTACTATATAAAGAAGCTTACCATATCAAGCGTTTAACACCATTTCTGAACAATGGCTTAAAAGCCAGTAGGGAACTCCGCCTATTCTCTTGACAGTTTCGTTTCCTTTGTTTTTCATTTTCACGTGATTATACTGTTGTACAATCTCGAAGTTTTTAAAATTCTGCTACTGTATCTCACCTTAGTCCGAAGATGATATAGATTTATATCAAAATATTACAAGCACATAACATCGTTTCCTTGCATTTTGTGGTCTATCAAGTTTAGTCACAATGCAATTACTCAGTATGGTAGATTGATACTTGTGGAAGTCTGTTATGAATTGCAGCAACAACCCTAAGTTGAGGCAATCAATGAAGGGCAACAAATAATTGTATAGGTCACCGTGGACAACAGGTCACACTTCAGTAAATTCTTGTTAACTTACTAATTCAAGATTATTTAACTGTATGTGTCCAGCTGTTTTGCAGACAATGTGATATTGGGCTTGCTCAACTTCCTTAAGAGGCCTACTTATGAGTTTGCCTCAGAAATTGCTACTGGCAATGTTAATATCAATGCTCAAACTGAACTAACTTTTTTACTTAAGTGTACTGACCATGTTAAAATATATTGATTGATTGATTGATCGATTGACGAGAGTTAGAGATTCTCTTCAACCTAGCTGAGTTCATGAAGTGAATCTTTTTGGACAAATAATATACCTCGTACTACTTCAGTAGTTGCAACTTAAATTGCAAATCTAATGGGAGATGTGACTTGTATCTACTTGAAATAATAACTGAATTCCAAGGTATGTTTTTCAACTGAATTGCAAAGTGCTGACTAGCACACAAAAAAAATAAAAAAACAGCGCAACAGTACAAAAACCACTACTTTGTAAATTATATCTTGTTGTGATTTGACATGTATGTTTTCAAACTGGCAAATCATCTATGATAGACACAGTGAATGTTAGCAATGAATGAATAGGTCATGGTTCATTGTGGTCCTCCTATTGGTCTATCCATTTTAGAACATCCAAAATGTCAAATTTTCAGATGTATTTTTCCTAGCACAATCATGCGTATTTGGAAAGAGGATACCCTAAAGTGTTCAGGAAATAATTTCCCGAAAGTATATTCCGTGGAAAGCAGAAAAGAGAGGCTGTTGATTTTCGACCAATGAAAACCCTGAAAAAGTAGCTAACAAGCTGTCAGACTTAAAATTGTTATACTGGGACACAGTTACTTCTAAAATTTCATCAGCATAACAAAACTTACTAAACTCAATACAAAATAAATTTTCAGATTATTGTTTTTGCCACATTTGATGTACTTGTTGAAGTGGAGGGAAAAACATTTCCGTTACGGACATTACGTAATGTCCGTAACAAAAAGAGGGTTTTTTTCTATTTTCTCTGTTAGTAAAAGCCAGATCTTTTTGTAAGCAGGACTCCTTTTTTAGTTTGAAGGGGCTCAAACCATGGTGTGGTAAATAGTCAGTATTATTACAAATCACTGGTATAAAGGCAGCATGTTACAGACATATGTACGGAATTACGTTACGGACATTACATTATGGATATACTAACTACTCAAAATGAAACAAGGTAGAACAGTTTTGTGGTCAGTGTGCAGTGGCAACTGTTGCAAAGGACAAAATTAAGAGGAGGAGATCAATTCAACCTTATTTTCCTCATAGGGGAGAAAAAAGGAAAAAAATCAGTATAGTTACATATAATTGAATTAAAAATTGACATTTATTGTAGTTGTAACAATTAATTCCTTTGGGAAAGAAGGGTATATATGAGAAACTGGTCTCAACTCAATATTAAGTTACATTTTCAGGTTAGTTTTTCTCAACATTTGATGTCCTTGTTACATTAGAATGAAATACAATTCTGTTACAGACATAACATACAGTTTTATGTAATGTCCGTAACAAAAAGTAGCAAAACCAAAAAGAGGAATAGCTAATCAACATAACCTCATTTAGATGAATTTAGCAGTTCTGACAATCTTAATTACCAGGAGTCCGTAAAAAAACAAAAATATTCAGTTTCCCACAGCAGTTGTCCTTACTTAATTGGAGAGAAAAACAATTCTGTTACGGACATTACGGACAGCTTAATGTAATGTCCGTAACAGAAATTAGGAAAACCAAAAAGAGATGTAGCTTAGACCTGAACCTGATTTAGGTAAATTTAACAGCTTTTACAGTCTAATATAATTACCAGGAGTCCACAAATAAACAAAAAAATTCACTAAACCCTGTCTTTGAAAAGAATGTTTCACAGTGTAATGTCCGTAACAAATATTGTGTAATGTCCGTAACGGCAACTTTTTACCCACAGTTCAAAGCCTAACAACAGCATAAGGGAAACAACTGGATTTTATAAAACTATGAAGCAGCCATATTCTTATTATTGTTAGAGAATTTATGTCTCGCATGTTGATTCACAGGAATAGCACTGATAACGTCAACAGGTAAAATTGGAGGTTGATTTTTTTGTAATGTCCGTAACGGAGTTTCAAACAAAAATATTGACAGCTTTTGAGAATGAAATCAAAGTTTCTTTTATGCTGATAGTTAAGTACCATGTGATGAATATTTGTACAAATTTTAAACAAAAATTGCTTAAGAGAAGTATGTAAAAAGAAGTGTTATTTCCAAAAATTTGCTCTCTGAATGTAATGTCCGTAACGTGGAATCGC
>JAHPZR010031361.1:0-82700 GCA_019787425.1 Platygyra sinensis
TTCAGGAAATGAGAAACGAAATCAAGGAGCTGGATGCCATGTTGAAGCGGCTTACGAATGAGAAAAAAGAAATGCATATGAGGTGGAGGAACTATGAAGCAAGGGAGTTCGTCAATCGCAAGAAACAACCGTCCATTTGCCGAGAAGAAGATAACTCTGTGTAGCCATCTTATCACGGTTTCTGACTTCATCCTATTTGGGGGCAAACATGGCAATAGTTACAGAAAATATGGGAAAATGGCAAATCTAATGTTGTACAACTCACGGAAAATTCTAGTTCTGAAGTATTAAGGATTTAAAAACTAAAAATACTAGGTAAAAGAATTTACTGATCAAATTTGAGGGAAATAGACTCTCTAAGATAGCCACAATTTAGGTTTTCATTTTTCCATACATTTTTCTGTAAAACCAAAAAGACATTTGTACCAAAAATTTAAAGGGCAATTCCTCGCCTCACAGCAAATCTTTGTTCTTTAAATTTGAACAAAAAAAAACCCTCTGCTGATCTTATCCGTAAAATTTTCGCCCAAAGCAAGATGGCGTCTGAAACCATGAAAAGGTCTATCCTTCCGAAATAGGGCAATGAGAAGAAATGTTTGCGGCAAGTTCCAGTAAACATAAGCTAGTGGTCCTGGCATCCAACACTAATAATCTCTTTGGATAAGAAGTTTGCAGGCTACAAATACAGACTCCCCTACCCCATTTATCAATGACGAAAAAATGCGCCGAAAATGCAAGTGCCCAAGTCATTCCCGCGAGGACGGAGAAAACAAGTGCACAGTAGATTTTCGCTCGTTAAAAATCATAGATTTGTCCGTATTGCCGTAAAAATATCTTAATATGTACGTGGTGTCTACTGATAATTTCAGTCTTAAGGAAAAGTGCTTGCTTCTGGCCCAGTTGGGCGGGTTTTACTTTTGGATGAGAAGCAAAGTTATGTCTAAAAATTAAGGCTACATTCTAAGTGAATACCGTACAAACCCAGCTATAGATCCTCTAGCTTATTTATTCAACGTATTTTTTGCTGAACACGCTACAACAAACAAGAACTTGTTTTAATTTTTAGTTTCAATAGGTTATGTAACGAGGATTTTCAAAGCAACTTGAGTTGACCTAAAGAGTGGAGACTGAAAACATGAGGCGAAATCAGTGCTTGTACCACTAGAACATGAAATGTGACAGAATTTAGTACATGTTTTTTGGCTGCAGAATTGAGGAGCTGTTGTTACATCTTACTGTAAATGGCCATAGGACGAAATTTAATTTCACTTGTCTGCGATTGTACACTAACTTACTGACCTTATGAGGCAGTTAACCATACTGTATCATTGGAATTTAACTAATGAACGTCAGTTTTTCAGGCGTCTGTCCCGTTATTGATCATGAATTTCGTCATAACATTGTCAAAGTAGCTGTGGATCGTATGCACCAAGTTTGAAAGATGTAGCTTGGCTAGAACGCGCTCAATTAAGTTTTCGTATTTTCCATGCATTTGTCTGTACATTTGGCAGGGTAGAAGGGGCGGCGCGGGAAAAATATTACAGACAAATGTATGAAAAATTAGAAAAGTTAAGCGTCTTCTATTCAACCTACGTTCTTCAAACTTGCTGAATACAATCTTCTACTTAGAATTTTAACGTTGCGATTCATAAATTGCGTAAATTCAATTTTGAAAAAAGTTATTTGCCATCGGATTCCCATACAAACACTAATTTCTGACCGCTTTGCCTACCCGTCAAGATGGCGTCGGAAACCGTGATAAGGCCTATAACAGGATAGACGCATTAAAAATTGATATCAATTTGTTTTTTACGATAAGAGATTGTCAAATTGTCCGTTCTCGTTCGTTGACGCATCGCATAAGTTGTATATTTGTGTCTGTCCGCTTATTGACGATAAAAATAAGCCAATGAGCGCGCGAGAATTTGTGCAGTTATCGTAAAAAGTTGCGTAGACCATCACAAATTTATAAATGCGTTGTAAATACGTGATACATGTTGAGGTGAATTGTATTTTTAACGTGCCACGAACGTTTTGCGGTTTCTTTCCACGATCTGCCTGAAAACTTCCCGAAAACTTTTACTCCACTGGAGAAATTATACAAGCAAACATCTCATGTAGAATCTCGTTGCCATTTGTTTAAAGGGATACAGTCAGCAGGTGCACATGCGCATTAGCTACCATTTCATAGCTAATTTCCATATCACTGAGACAAGGTACATACTGTTTTTAACCAGAAGCCTGTCACCTAGTCTAGGTGATATGCTTCTGGTTTTTAACCAAATATGATGAAAATAATATATAGGATGAACAAAATTAGAGACGTGATCCATACTGTTTTTAGACCAGATATGATAAAAATAATATCATAGCATGAACAAATTGACACTCAAAAACATGTTTTTCATTAAACGGTCGTAAATCAAGCAGAACACTGCGAAAATTAAAGCGGATTTCTACTGGCATGAACTCTGATTTCAGGTTGGGGTGAACTATTTTTTCGAAGTGAGAAAACTAGTGTCCAGGTCAGCGCGCTTCCAAACCTGACGTCGCAATATACTTTTCAGATGGACAAACCGTGATTGACGCTAAGTATATCCATAGAGACTTGAAAGGGGAGGGAAAAATGGTCAATCCTACCATTTGACAATAACATGGACTAGGTCTCCAGGCCTAACTATTTTGAGTTATTTTGGCCGCTTACGAAACTTAACCTTAAAAATTCAAGGAAACCTGAAGATAGTTATTTACTAAGACAGAAAACTGACATCAAAGAGATCATAACACACCATAAAAAAAAACCAAGGATGATTAAGGATGGCGAAGATAAACACGGATTAAAAACATTTCAAGATGCAAAATCGTTAAAGACAAGAACGAGATTTATAATCGACATATGGTTCTCAAACAAGGGTTCAACCGAAAATTGTATGTTAGTAAAGAGACGGCAAAATGGGGTTAAAATGCAATACATGTCCCACGTTACTCCAGAAAGAAGAAAAAAATGAACTATTTTTATCGAAGAAGCATGCCCCTGCACAGATCTCCTTCAAAGAACTCTCTGTACACGTGTACATTCTAATTGGGTACAAGCCTGGAATGCTGTGCACAAGCTGTAGTCTCTTGCTAACCGAACAACGTAAACATACGCTAAATTTGACTTCAACATCAGCTCGCTTTTAATCTCCGACATATGTACACTAAAGCAGCTCAAGTTTTCTGACGTGCCTTTGTTGAAACTGGATCTCGGACAAGAGTAAAATTTCGATAACTTGTGAAGGCAAGAAAACTGTTTGCGTGCACTGACGTTTCAACTGATCATAAAGGTCGGCACACACGATGGGACTAGTCCCTGCGACTAGTCCCATTGTGTGTGTCGATCTTAAAGAAAGCAGCTCTGTCAATAAAGAACTTTCCAGTTGTCTCCTTTCCTAGTCCGTAAGTGCTCTACCAACTTCTTTTTCTCTGAAAAAGATCATTGTAGGACGAGGTTTGTCCTTAACCTTTTGTACTTGTAGGTTGTTGTTTTTGTTTCGAAAATTCAAACCGCCTTACGAGAACTTGATCCGTCAATTTAAGTTGTACTGGGTTGAAAATATTCAGTGGTCTGATCATATCACATGAGCTTCACATTTTATGTGTAGCAGGAGCCATATATAGAAAGAGGAAGCAAATTCAAAGCTTTATCCCTGCTATATCAGTGATATTAGGTTGCAAAATGTTATCCCTATTCAAAACAGGAAGTTCTAACGCGCCTATTAAGCGCGCGGAACTCGCTCGCGCTACGGACTCGCGAGGCGAAGCGAGGGTGCGCGTGTGTATGCAAATGCACCTTGAACCGTTTTGGATTTTTAAATACTGCGCTAGTTGTTTCCAGTATCAAGACAATTCCCTTTAGTAATGAACTTTTTAATCTCTGGTAACCTTTATTCCGCTAATTAAAAATACCTGATCTCTTTCAACTCAAGAGGTCTTAGAAAACACTCTTACTGAAATTAAACAGTCTGCATAATGATAAATATATAAAAAACAGTCTGCAACTGACAAACAACAGGTGAACTTAAAACAGAATTACACGATCACGTACATACATAGTTGTTAAACAAGATTAGTATACAGTTATGACTGCGCACGTGAATCAAATGAAAGACATAATTTGATATTCAATTTGGGCCACGTTCAATTTATTACTATTCCAACATGGCTCCAGGCTTTTAGGACAAACTTCTCTATTTGGTTTTAACGTTGTTTTCCTTTGTATCTAAGTCTCTTTTGGGAATTCAGAGATAAAAGAAACTTTAAAAATTTACAATTTCTACTCGAAAGTCTAGGAGCCACGTTAGAATATTGTTATATCGAACGTGACCCGTTATGTAACATTCTTGCTAATTAAAAGCCAAGGTTAAGATGGTAACCAAACTCGGAATTTTATTCTCAAGTTATTATGTAATATAACTGTTCTGTCAGCAGAAAACGCCTTGACGCTCGGTAAAGTTTATAGTAATGACAGTGAAGTAACTTTGTTACATTATTTCGCAACTGCAGAAAAATAGTTCTCGCAAAAAATTTAACTCCTGCAAAAACTGCGCGCCACTTGATTTGTATCAATTCGCAAACCAGATCAACCTTAAATTTTGACCCCCGCGGCAAAAATAAAATAGCGTTTAAGGCGGGGGTAAACGTGAAGGCTGTTTTCACGTCGCTTAACACGGCCTTTCTGCCAATATCTCGGTCACGTTTCAAGCGACGCCAAATCCCTCTGCTTATTACATTGTCCACTATTTGGCAGTTTTGTGTAAATTTTTGGGTGATTTTTAGGTGTTTTGGGAAAGAGAGATTTTTTCTCAAAGGATAGGTTAAATTGAGGAAAATATCAAATGTTGAAGATTTGACGGATTTGGAAAATTGAAATTTGAAGTGAAGAATTAGTAGACGGATACCAAACAGTCCCCTACCAACCTGGGGCTCTTTTGGAGGGGGTCAACTGTCTGGTAGTGTTTCAATCCCAATAATTCCCTCTTAATTATACTTCAAATTTCACTCCTATTCGGGTTTACCCCCGCCTTAAATGTCGCACCTTGGCCTTGCAATCATATAAGGGGTGGGTGACCAAGTGTCCCTATACCTTGGGACACATGTCACACGAAAGTTATAAACAACGAACTTTTGCACCATTTCTTGAAGAATTTATGTGCTCACAATAACAAAAAGCTGAAAGTCCAGAAATGACGCCAAAATCATTCCCAGTCTCCTGTTTTTGGTCTCGCGGTTTTGTTCCTTACCGGAAGTGAAATTTCACGTTTTTGTACGTCAAAACATGGGGCAGAAAAATCGCTGTCGAATAATTTTTTGCTATACTTATGAGTACTTTGGGGAGACTTGTTCAAGCAATTAAAAAAATCCGTTATATACACTGAAAAATTAAATTAAAATCCTTAAAAGTGTGACGATTAACAACATTTTTCAAAAGCACGATTTATAATTTGATCGTCCTTTATGTAGCGTTCCAGTAGACAGCCCCTCTACAGAGAATGCAGATTTGAACGTACTTGGAAACAAAACTAGAAACTAGGAGCTATCAGCCCATGCTTCTGACTTGAAGAAGATCTGTTGCCGAAGACAATCAACTCTTCAGCTAAAGTACGAAGAAGAATGCCATGATATCATAACCGTTGTAAAAAAAGTTTAATTAAAGAACATTTATACAAATGTGTTAAAGTCCCGGGTTAAAGTGCTCCATTTAACGGTAGCTAAAACGTCAACTGATGGCGTGTCCCCGGGTGAAAAACCAAAACTATAATTCTAGCAGCATCAAGAAGATCAAAATACACTATAAAAAAAACAAGAATGATTAAGGATGGAGAAGATTAACACGGATAAAAAACGACGAACTTAAAAATTTTAGGCTAAAGTTTTCAAGATGCAAAACCAGAGATTTATACTCGACAAATTGCTCCCTAAAAACACGAGTTTAACAGAAAATTACTTCTACTAGCAAACAACTAAATCTGTTAAAGAGACTCGAAAAAGGGATTTAAATGCACTACCGGCATGTTGCATATCTCACGTTAGTATATACCACACAAGTGAATAGTGCTTTTCGCGCGGGCTGATTGAGGTGATTAGCCAAGTACTATTCACCTCCAAGCAGCCGAAGAAAAACAAAATGGCTTTTGTCGGCATATTGTCACAAATAAAGTTACTCTTTGGCCCGCTAGTTATTCAGCTTGTGTGGTGCATACTAAAACAATTATTCGCCTCAGTGTCGGTGAAAGTGGTGGATATTTACCTCCACTTCGGTGAATAATTGTTAATTATTTCAGAAAGAAAACAAATGAACTATTTTTTTTTATCGAAGAAGCATGCGCATGCCTCGGCACAGATCTCCTTCGAGGATCTCTTCGAACACGTGTACATTCTAATATTGGGTAAAAGCCTGGAATGTTGTGTACAAGCTGAAATCTGTTGCTTCATGTAACAGACAACGTAAGCTTCAACATCAGCTCGCTTTTAGACTCCGTCGGACACATGTACAATAAAACAGCTCAAGTTTTCTGACGTGCGTTTCTTAAAGGCTAGGGTCCCGGACAAAAGTAAAATTTCGATAACTTGTGAGGGCCCGAAAACTGTTTGCGCGCACTGACGTTTCAACCGATCATAAAGAAAGCATCTCGTTACACACATTCAGTACCAAACACTAGTAAGTAAGTAAAGTAAGAACTTTATTACCGTGTCAAAATCTCTAGCGTACAACGTGGGCTAGTTGGGGACACCTAATTATTTTCTCTTGTAATTATCTAGTGCTAAAATTACTTTAAAGATCACTTTAAAAATTATCGTAGAAAACTTGTCTACGATAAATAAAAAGTTGTCAACAAAGAACTTTGCAGTTGTCTCCTTTTCTAGTCTAGTACGTTCATTGCTGTACCAGCTTCCTTTTCTCGGAATTAATTGCGGAAAAAACACATATATATTTTAGGATGAGGTTTGCACTTTTGTACTTGAGGATTGTTTTTGTTTCGAAACTTTAAACCGCCCAACGAAAATCTAATCCTTCACTTTACGTTGTACTGGGTTGAAAATGTTCAGTGGTCTGATCATATCACATGAGCTTCACATTTTATGTGTAGCAGGAGCCATAAATAGAAAGAGGAAGCAAATTCAAAGCTGTATCCCTGCTAATTCAGTGATATTAGATTGCAAAATGTTATCCCTATTCAAAACAGGAAGTTCTAACGCGCCTATTAAGCGCGCGGAACTCGCTCGCGCTACGGACTCGCGAGGCAAAGCGAGGATGCGCGTGTGTACACAAATGCCCTTTGAACCGTTTTCGATTAAATACTGCGCTAGTTGTTTCCAGTATCAAGACAATTCCCTTTAGTAATGAACTTTTTAATCTCTGGTAACCTTTATAAATGCCTGATCTCTGTCAACTCAAGAGGTCTTAGAAAACACCCTTACTGAAATTAACAGTCTGCAAATGACAAAAAACAGGTGAACTTAAAACAGAATTACACGATCACGTACTTACATACTTGTTAATCAAGATTAGTATAAAGTTATGACTGCGCACGTGAATTAAAGAAAGTTATGATTGTTTATGATGAAAGATATAATTTGATATTAGGCCACGTTCAATTTATTTTCGTTCCAACAAGGCTCCGAGGCTTTCAGGACAAACTTCTCTATTTAGTGTTGTTTTCTTTGCATCCAAGTCTCTTTTTGGAATTGAGAGATAAAGGGAACTTTAAATTTTACAAATTTGACTCGAAAGCCTAAAGGAGCCATGTTACAATATTGATATATCGAACGTAACCTGTTATGTAACATTCTTGCTAAAAGTCATGAGGTAACCAAAATCGAAATTTTATTCGAAAGTTATTATGTAATATAACTGTTCTGTCAGCAGAAGACACCTTGACACTGGGTAAAGTGTGAAGTAAGTTTGATGCATTATTGTTCGTTACACAGCAAGGAAATAGTATATCACAATCACAAAAATTAGTTCCCGCGAAATGAAAAAAAAAAAACTGACCGCAAAAGTTCACTGCCGCAAAAATTTCGAGCCACAAGAGTTGTGTCAATTAATTCGCAAACCAGAGGAACCTCATATTTTCACCCCTGTGGTAAAATTGAATGACGTTTTAGTGTCCCACTAAGGTGACTAGGAGCCATAATCATGGCTCCTGGGGTGACCAAATGTCTCTATGCCCTGGTACTCACTTGGCCAAAATGGCTAAGGGGACAATGTTATGACCCAATTTATCATCAATAAGAGGAGAGACGCATGAAATACTAGCGTCAATTTATTTTGCAATAACAAGAGCTCAAAATGGTCAAATGCCAGGAATGAGGGGAAAAGTCGCCCTAAATTTGCCGTAATCAAAGAAAAGTGAATTTAATTCAAAATGGCGCAAACTTTGCCAATAGCCTTTCACGGGTTTTGATTGGCTACTTTAAAAAAGTCAATAAAATCCCATTGGCTAAAAAGTTGACAGCTCGATAGCTAAAAGTTGAACTGCTGAAAGCTTGCATAAATTAAAATTGTATCCGTCTGTACTCTTATTGATGATAAAAATGAGCCAATCAGCGTGTGAGAAATTAGACAGTTATTGTAATTTTCTTCCTCTTTGCAATACTGCCGAACTGGCGTCATCATTGCCTTAATCACTTCTAAGATAAGCTCTATGCTTTGTCTCACCTGGGCCCTGTTTTCAGCTGTTTTTTCGCATCCCTTATAAAAGCAAGTAGATTGATAACTACGTAAAAGCTTAACAGGACAATAAATGAACTTGATAGAGTCTGATCAGATCTTTTACAGATCCTATGTATACCAGCAGTATTTACTGAATGCGATCCCTTGAGTCGCTGTACTTAGTTTTCTCTATATGGCCAGAATGTAAGAATTTTCGTTGGTTCAGGTGTATCATGTAAGGATTTCCTTAGAGAAAGATCAGTAACTTCACTTTACTTCACTTTCAGTCGCGGTAGGGAAAAAAGGTCAATCCTGTCGCCTGACAATAACCTGGAGTAGGCCTCTAGGCTTAACCGTTTTGAGCTATTTTGGCCGCTTATGAAAGTTAACCTTGAAATTCAAGGGAACATGAAGATAGCATTTTACTAACATAGAAAAACATTCAACTTTATTTACACACGATGAAAATTCAAAGGTAACAAGCTTATGGGGTCGTGTACTAAATAAAATTAAAGATACAAATGCTAATAATCATTAAAGCTGTAATTAGAGGATAAAAGTCATTCTTATAAAGATATAGTTCTGCTAAATTAAGTCAATAGTTAAAAATAGATGAAATTCCCAGATCTATGGAGGTTTTGCACGGCAGCCATGTTGAATGGCAGGAACAATGAAAATGTTTTGCATTAGAAAGAACACTTCTTCCCATAGGAAAAATAATCTATTGTTCCTGCCATGCAAAACCTCTATTGTTAATTATTTGCGGCTGAAACATTAACATTAAAATCCTTAAGAAGTGTGACAATTAACAACAATTTTCAAAAAGGATCTCACGTCAGTGCACTCTAGTATAGATCCATTTGATCGTCCTATAGCGTTCCAGAAGACAGCCCCTCTATAGGAAATGGAGTTTTTAACGTATTTGGAGGCAAAACTGGGAGTCTATGCTTCATTCTTGAAGATCTGTTGCTGCAGACAATCAACTCTTCAGCTAAAGTACGGGGGAGCATGCCATGATAACCCTTGTAAAAAAGTTTAAATAAAAACATTTGTACAAATTTGTTAAAGTGATCCATTTAACGGTAGTTAAAACATCAACCGTTGACATGTCTGCCGGTGAAAAACTGTGAAAAATAATTCTAGCAGCATCAAAGAGATCATTATACACTATAACAAAACAAGGATGATTAAGGATGGAGAAGATTAACACGAATAAAAAGCGACGAGCTTGAAATTTTGAAGCTTAACTTTTCAAAATGCAGAACCTGAGAGATTTATACTCGACATATCGCTCCCTAAAACATGAGTTTAGCCGAAAATTGCATGCACTAGCAAATAACTTAATGGTGTTTAAGAGACTCAAAAAAGGGATCTGAATGCATCACATGTCTCACGTTATTCCCAGAAAGAAAACAAATGAACTATTTTTATCGAAGAAGCATGCCCCGGCACAAATCTCCTTCGAGAAACTCTCTGTACACGTGTACAGCCTGGAATTTTGTGCACAAACTATAGTCTGTTGCTAACCGAACAACGTAAACATACGCTAAATTTGACTTTAGTATAAGCTCGCTTTTAAACTCCGACATATGTACAATAAAACAGCTCAAGTTTTCTGACGTGACGGCGTTTGTTGAAATTCTCGGATCCCGGACAAAAGTAAAATTTCGATAACTTGTGAGACACGAAAACTGTTTGCGTGCACTGATTTTCAACAGTTCATAAAGAAAGCATCTAGTTTCACATTCAGTAACAAAACACAAGTTAAAACTGCGTCTGCTAAGATAAATGAAAAGTTTTCAACAAAGAACTTTCCAGTTTCCTCCTTTTCTAGTCTAGAACGTCCAGTGTTCTACCAACTTCCTTTTCTCGGAATTAACTGCGAAAAAACGTCATTGTAGGAAGAAGGTTTGCCCTTTTGTACTTGAAGGTTGTTTTTGTTTCGAAACTTCAAACCGCCCTACGAAAACCTAATCCGTCAATTTAAGTTGTACTGGGTTGAAAATATTCAGTGGTCTGATCATATCACATGAGCTTCACATTTTATGTGTAGCAGGAGCCATATATAGAAAGAGGAAGCAAAGTCAAGACCGTATCCCTGCTATTTCAGTGAACTTAGGTTGCAAAATGTTATCCCTATTCAAAACAGGAAGTTCTAAAGCGCCCATTAAGCGCGCGAAACTCACTCGCGCTAGGGGCTCGCGAGGCGAGGCGAGGCGAAGGTGCGCGCGTGTACGCAAGTCTACATCTGCATATGTGAGGTCCATATGCCCTCTGAACCGTTTTCGATAAGATACCGCACTATTTGTTTCCAGTATCAAGACAAATTCCCGTAAGTAATCAACTTATAAATTCTTACGAGCTACACGCGTACACGGTTGATTGTGTATCGATATTGGAGCCGGAGGGAATATTACATGTGATCTCAATATTGGAGTTTGATGCATGTTTACAAGATTCCTATAATCCCTGGAAACCGTTATTTAGATGATTAGAAATACCTGATCTGTTGCAACTCAAGACATTTTAAAAAGTACTCTAGCTTAAATTTCAGTCTGCAACTGAAAAAGAGCAGGTGAACTTAAAAAAGACTGACACAATCACGTACTTACATTCTTGTTAAACAAGATTAGCATACAGTTATGACTGCGCACGTGAATAAACGAATGTTTTGATTGTGTAAGGGATATAAATTGATATTAAGCCATCTATCTAATAAATAAATCTTTTAAATAAATTCTTACGACCTACACGCGCAGGGGAGAATGATACATGTGAGATCTCTCTATTCGAACTTTGATGTATCCAAGCATGATTTCCTACAATCTCTGGAAACCGTTAGAAATACCTGATCTCTTGCAACTCAAGAAGTTTTATGAAGCACTCTTAAATTTCAGTCTGCAAATGAAAAAGAACAGGTGAACTTAAAAAAGAATTACACAATCACGTACTTACATACTTGTTAAACAAGATTAGCATACAGTTATCACTGCGCACGTGAATGAAAGAATGTTTTGATTGTGTCAAGAAAGATATAAATTGATATTAAACCACGTTAGATTTATCATTATTGTAACATGGCTCCCAGGCTTTTAGGACAAACTTCTCCATTTGGTGTTGTTTTCTTTGTATTCAAGTCTCTTTTGGGAACTGAGAGACAAAGAAAAATTTACAAAGTTACAATTTTTACTCGAACGCCCAGAAGCCATGTTAGAATATTGATGTATCGAACGTGACCTGTTATGTAACATTCTTCCGCTTAAAGTCAAATTTGTTATTATGAGGTAACTAAAATCGAAATTGTATTCTTAACTTATTATTTAATACAACTGTTCTGTCGTTAGAAAACACCTTGATACTGGCTAAGGTTATAGCTATTTCATTGAAGTAAGTGTGTTATATTATAAGCAGATCGCATGTATAGTAAATCAATTCTAATGTAAGAGTGGATACCATAGAAGGTTTCACGATCGCCGACGCCATCTTGGTTGTAGTGCGAACACGGTAAATTTACAGTGAATGTATGGGAAAAATCGTGACTTTGATACGCGATAACTTGAGGAAGGTTGGCATTCTGCAATTTCTATGAATTACAAATTAAATATACTAGCTAAAAGAGGTAACCGATCAAATTTGCGAATTGTACTCTTAAAAAGAAAACCGCAAATTCTGATATATTTGTCTGTAAAATGGAGCCGCCGTTCGCAGGAAAATTTAGAAGCATTTGTATGAAAAACTAAGAGACAATTTCTCGCTTCCCAGCAAAAACCGATGCCCTTCAAATTTAATCGTTAACTCTTTTAGTTAATATCTTTAGTTTGCAATTCACAGAAATGTCAGAATATCAACTTTCCTCGAGTTATCGAGCATCAAAATCACGATTTTTCCTGTGCATTCACTGTAAATTTTGCCGTGTTTGCCCCACAAGCAAGATGATGTCGGCAATCGTGAAACCTTCTATAGGAAAACTCTTGACCAAATTTGCTACATCCCTTCTGGATCTCCTGCCAGAGAGTATTGTTGTAAGAAATGCCGTGAAGAATGAAATTTAACAATGAAATCATTATCTGTTTGTTTAGGAATATTGTTTCTCCTGTCAAGGCTGATTATTCTTATTTTTCTGCCGATTTTAGGCTTAAAATATTTTTGTGAATATTCTTAGATTACTGCATATAACATTTCTGTTTTCCCCGGTATGTATTGGTGCTTGGATGGTATTAATTTTGGAACCCGCCTGCAGGCATTTAAGCCTGATATGATACGTGCAGCTCGTGGCGCTAGTACTGTTTTTGTTGATTTTTAGCTAGTTTTGCCATTTAGAGAAAAGGTGAATTTTAACGGTTTAGTTGAAAACACATAATTGTATTGTATTTGCAAATTTTAACACCCAAAATTTATATTCTTTTCAAAATCTTAGACTTGGCTTAGTCTTAAAATATTTTTAAAATTTCGCAAATTTCACCCTCGAAATTCTCACAAAACATATTCTGATAAAAAAAAGAATGTAATAGTATCCCTATATGTTACCGCGTTATATAGCAAAAAATGGTCTCGTGATGATCTTCGGACTTACATCTTCCGTAGGTTTGCTTTTGTGAGCGAATGCAACTCTAAACCACAACGTTATAACGGAATAAGTAAAATAGACGACATTACTCCCCGACGAGAACACATACAAATACGATTAGTTATTCGTTGCCCCCTGAGTCCGGTCCGTATAGGTTTACTCTGTTCCGTAAATTTGGATAGTTTTACCTTGGAACTAATGTCAAGTGTGAAGAAAGAGAGGTCTCTATTGTTTTCAGTAAACGATAACGGATCGCTACTCCCTTGGGGAGCCCTTTGACGTGCGGCAATCTAGCCTCAAATAACACATCATGGTGAACCATACCGTCCTCCCAGACATGACTGAATCATTATCTCTCGATGTCTTAAACTTCAGTGCCTATTTAAATAAATTACATCTTTGCTATTTGTTTTGGTGAATGAAATTGTTTATCCTCTCAAATGCTTGGTATAAATTTCAGTTGTGTTTGCTCGGGCCATTGATGTCGTGTAATGATTTCTTTGTGTTTGTGATTGTCATTTCCGTTAGATTAACTCCGATTTGTAGTCACGGGACATAACCCGAGACGATCATGTTACACCAAGGGCAAAAGTACCCTTGCCTCGTGCTGGCGTCGCTTCGTTGTGATCTTATCAAACGCTGAGATTCTGAGAAGCCGGTGAATCTCTTCACAGAGTACACGCGAACTAAAAGCAACCCTACAGGTACGATAGACCAATGTTTAGTGTTTACGATGCTGTTTACGTTAACTTAATGTGTAGTTACAAGAGCGGATCGAGCGTGTTCCTGTGTCGTTAAGACGTGATTGATCTCGGCTAAAATTAGAATACCCTTGACTGCGAACAGTGCCCTAGGTCAGTGTGAACAGCTAGCAGAAACATTACTTCAACCTCAGCTTAACTAGAAAACCACAGACTTCCACAATGAAGTGTTTAAGCCAGAGGAAATGGCCTCAACTTCTTAGCGCACGCTTCCCTGTTGTGCCAAATCTGTAAGGTTTCGACGCGGATATTCCGGGAGCCATGTTGCGGGTCTCCGTTTACGAGGGAATTCAAATTCGGATGCGCGCCCTAATTGAGGGACAACCTCTTTAATCTTTGGCTCTTCTAAATGATTACATACACTTTTAAATGAACTGTTTGATGTTTTCTTTGGTGTAGAGGGTCTTGTTCCTCGGGTTGCCCTTTCCGTGACGTTTCACTTCGTAATGGTCGGAGATGATATCGCTCGCGCTCCCGCCCGTTTGCCCAAACGTCAACCAAATGCATTTCAGAATGCAATACACATCGTGTTTTCGGTGCGTCTGTAAAACCCGGCGCGGCGACCCTCGCAAATGCAAGCCGTTCGTCTCTAACTGCTTAAAATTGCGTCTGGTGTTATGTTTATCAAATTTTACTCCAAAGAGCTACAGAAAGCCGGTATGAGACCAGACAAAGAGGATATTTTCAGACAGCAGTGAACTTGAGTAAGTATGCGGCAAATTATATGGGTTGCTTTTAGTGACCCGTGTTGCAATTTTACACACGAGATGTTTATAAGTTTGTGTATCATTTTAAAATGACTGCACGTGGAAGTCTTCTTGCGGTTAAGGTTTATTTTTTAAAGATAAGTTCAATTTAACGCTTTGAGTTTCCTTCTCTGGCTGGGCGTCGAAGATCAGACGGAAACTTCTAACGAGATCACATTACACATTCCAGATACGGTTTCGTCGGCAATCTGATTACACCACGTGCGTGTGATCTCAATGATCTCGCTGGTTAATATTTGATTTCCGTTTGTTCTGTCTGCAAGACGAGTAACAAAGAACAGACACCGGACCGAAAGTTTATCACAACATGGCTTTCATCGTTTTGAGAGGGGATGGCCATTGATAACTTCTTTTAAACTTATTTACTTTTATTATGACAGGGTTTAGTTTTCATCTTAGATTAATATTAAATTATCTAATTAAACAGTATAGGATTAAAAAATTATAACTGTTGTAATCGTTTTGTGTGAAACAATTATTACTTCACTTACAAACAGGTCAATGCACTTTAGCTTCGGTAATCATTCACGGTTGATATCACTACGGATTAGTTTTTGCATGCCTAGCGGTCTGGGAAATATAGTTTGTTAGCATTTAAACTGTTCATCTCAGTGGAAACATCTGCCTGTAGATGTTGAGTGTTTGTTTTTCAAGAACTCGTCGGCAATTTTCTTTCTCTGTCGAAATATTTACACTTGTTGACATTTTTGCTCTCTTGAACGCGAGATTAATGGCATTTTTCTGTTAAATGGTTAACTTCCTGGAGACGCTGTGACACAGACTGTTCATAAGCTATTCCTGTGGACTAAATTTTGAAAATTGGGAGAAAAGCGTTAAAGGCTATAGTTTACGAAGAAAGCTGAATAAAGCTGTCAAATTCACTTTTGATACTGGATTAAACTGAGTATAGGGATTAAATGAAACATGTTCAAGGTCAGCTGGTTCTAACAGTTTCAAGTCTATGGATAACGTCCTAGTGTGTGATCATTCAATTGAAAGCTATTGAGCAGTACTTTCATGTGGTACTGTTTATTATGCTGTACAAGGTGGTTCTAACTTTTAAGTCTGTGGATGAAACCCTAGTGTGTGACCATTCAAATGAAAGCTATTGAGCAATACTTTCATGTAGTACTGTTATTATGCTGTAAAAGGTTGTTCTAACTTTGAAGTCTGTGGATGAAACCTTAGTGTGTGACCATTCAAATGGAAGTTATTGAGCAGTACTTTTATGTGGCACAGTTTATTATGCTGTACAAGGTGGTTCTAACTCTCAAGTCTGTGGATGAAACCCAAGGGTGTGACCATTCAAATGACAGCTATTTGAATCTGTGGGTAAAAACCAGTTGAAAAAACGAGTTTCAACTCTTGGCGGCTCAAACCCAAAAGAACTTTCTTTTCGAAACAGTCAGATATAGTAATTTTTAATATTCCGTCGACAACAAGGGGAAAAGGTGTTTATCCCTGTACCTAAGTCGATCGGACAGGTTCATTTGATAGCAGGTTTGACTCGAGATGAATTCTTTTAGAGACACTTAAAAACTACTATTTTTGGCAAACATTGTGAGAATGCAAAAAATCTGAAATGTTGAAAACTAGTTTCGTTAAAATTTGTAAAAGCGAGTTAATAACTACTAGAAAGTTCACGGAACAAGGCATTGCATGAACAATTGTTGAGAAAAATTTTATAAATGGAGCTACAAACTAAAAGCGATTGCTTAGCAGATTTAAGCAAAGGATCAAAATTATATATGTCAAACGAGCCAAAACGTGACAGGCTAAAAAGAAGCAAGGCAAAAACGTGAGTAATTAAGGAGATGCTTTAAATTTTGGCGATGTCAATCGAGATTTGGGTTCAAGCTGTCAATTAGTAATGTTACTCACGCACGATTTATGAAAATACTCAGCATAATATGACCTTTTGTGGTCATTGCGGAATACCAGACATAGTTTGTCATGTTCTATTAAAAAGTTACTGAAAGAGATTTTGAATTATGCTGCACCTCGCTGAGATTGTCTCATTTTGCTACAGGCAAAGTGTCTTTGGAAAACACACCAATGAACGCAATTTCTGAGACCTGCTGGTCAAAAGGCACTTTAAAATTAATGTTTTTGTGTGTGAAACAGCTTTCTTTTTCATTCTCATGAAGCAAATTGAACTTTTCAAAGATAAATTTTACTTTCCAGTTGTCAGTAAATAGTCTTTTTCAATTGAAATGTTTCTAATCCCTTCTTGAAACATTTTTTTTTCTTAGATCAAATTTCTTTCATTTTACTAGACAAAGTACCAGTCGATTTGAAAAATAGATCCAGCCACCTACAATATAAATTTTAATAGCTATTAATCTTGGTTTTTTCCAAGTTAAACAAAACACTGAAACAACAAAAATGTTTTTGCCCGAGGTCGCCAGACTGTAATTGACATGAGAAGTTCAGGTTTATCATTCTTGACTTCTCACGAGACCATATGTTTTCATTTAAACATCTCCAATAAAATTTCCCTTTTAACCTGTAACGATTTTTTATGCAACTTGTGATGAAAAAAAAAATGTTGCAAGTTTCGCGATCGAATGCGCGTAATATGTGCAAACTCAATGCAACCAATGATGGAATGACTGCCTCAGTTTGGGGCTTTATCAGCATAGTTTCGTGAAGGAAAAAAACCGCGGTGTTATTTTTTAGAAAAATTGACGATTTCCAGTCCCTAAAAAATCAATGCTTGATAGAAAAGATGTTGGATAGATGTTTAAACGGTTTTATTCAGTGTACTAAATTTATGTGACTTGCTTGTTGTCTGGAGCAGTGATTTTAAAAGGTTCTGGAAAATACTTGCGTACAATTGACTCAGCTTACATGCTGTTGTTGATAGATGAGTTGTACTGGTCGACTATCTAAGTCTCACCACAATTTTGCAGAGCCAGTTTGAATAACGTTTTGGGGCGTCATTTGGCTCAGTAGAACGCGATAGTATGCTTGCTAGTGACCTGTAGCAATTTGATTTTTTGTGAAGCGAGGCCAAGCGTAGTGCATCTTGCCTGGTGACAGGACCTGAAGTTAACGACATGGCCGGAGTTGATTCCTTGGCTTTTCTGACGCACACAGTCCAAAATAAGAGGCTTCTTCATCGAACTATGTAAGTAAATACCAGGACAGATTATATCAGTTTTCGTGAAACACTCGAGACAATCTGTACATTGTAAATAAACTATAACACATGTATCTCTACTGCTCAACTGCTCGAGAATTGAGAACAAGATGCTCTTCTTCGCGTCCAAAGTTTCGCCTCTTCCTGTAAGTTTCAGTAGGCCGTTAGGAATTTGAGTTATTTTGGCAAGCACAAAAGTACCTTCGAATTGAAGGAACCTGAAAATGAAAGTTGACTAAGACAGAAAAACACCAAAGAGATACTAACAAACCATGAAGGAACAAGGATGGTTAAGGATGGAGAAGATTGACACGGATTACAAACGACGAGATGCACAAAAAGCGACATAGCTCGTTTCATCCATTGGCATCATTTGGAGGGTGGAAAGAAAATGAATTTGTATTAAACCTGCTATAAATACGTTGAATGTTCTAATTAGGAAAATCTGTTGGACGTGTCTCAGTGCTCTTGTAGCTCGAGATGCACTTGAACTCAAATTTGCTAAAAGGTGAGGGAAACAGGTACAAGAAAATTAAGCTTATTAGGAAACAAAAAAAAGGCCTGGTATGTCTCCGATAAACCGAGACAAGCTTGAGCAAAGAAAACACAACGTTTCATAGTGCTTATTCCGGTATTGCAGCTGAAACGATAAACGAAACTGAAAAACGGGCAACGCTCTCAGTCGCCCAACAATAAATTTCGTTTTTGTCAGTAGATTTGGCATTAACTTCGCAGTGCGACAACCTCGTTTGAAGACACTACCAGAGAGTATCTGTTTTGAGAAAGGTTGGAGATATGAACTTATTAATCGAGTTGATATCGTCCAGAATTAATACAATTAGTGATAATATTTTACCACAACGGTCAAGTTTGTTTTTAAGCAAAATATTTCACTTCGCCCTTGACCTTCAACTGTTACAACGCATAATATTATTGCAAATTTTCCTATAGTTTGCAGCTTGAAAAAACTACTTGACAAATGTACAACATTGCAGCGAATAGTGAGTGGTCGAACGAAAATACAGGAAGTTGAATTTGATATGAGAGCAGGATTAATGTTGTGGAAACTGACTTTGTTTTTGTGGAAAGGTGAAACAAAATCCGTGTTAAGGGTATGATTCTGTTTCTTGAAAACAAAACGTAAAAAGTTGTTTTAAAAAACAGTGTTCTGTATGTGTTGTTGTGTGGAGAGCAGAGTTCAAGTTTGAATCCAGTTTTAATTTGGTTTTGCACTTTTGGGTTCACCAACACTTTGTTGCGAGAATTTGTTTTTTGTTTTTGTTTTGTTCAGTGTTTTTTTTAAGAGACCAATTCAATTCAATGTTGTCCTCGACCCCGGCCAGCAACGAAGGGGGCCTTCTGCATATCTGTGAATCAGTTTTGAGGCCCTCTGCTGATATTTCTTCAGAAATGAACATATCTCTACGTCGAGGATGTCGTGTTGACAGCCCCTCTGTGTTTTGTGAGAAAAAATAACTTGTTTTTCTCGTTTAACCAGGACAGAATACTCGCAATGCTCAGAATTAAGACCTGTTTGCCAAAAACCTTGCTTTTTGAGCAACAAATCTGTACCCTTTCTGTCAGCTGTGAAGTGTAGTAAATCCCTCATAAGCCACTATAAATAGCATCGAATGAGCGAATAATTTTGCTTTTCAGCATCGCAAACAAGCAAAACTATTACAATACCTTAAGTTCACGAGACTTAAAACGTGACTGAGGAAACTTGAGTTAATTGCTGATTGAAATTGTAGCCCAGTAAAAGCGTGTAATAATTCCCTGTTCTTTTATTATTCGCCTTTTCTATTTAAAATGGATGAGCATAAGTTTCTTTAATATTTAAATTCCAGTGAGATTATTATGAAAAAGTGGATTTTGCTTAGTACCATCTTTCTTCATCCTGCATATCGCATCCTATTAACAGTGGAACGATCTTTTATTTGCCTTTATGACTCCGATTTGTGTTATCTGATTACCTACAAGACAACAAAGTGTCCAAGGTGGATAGCGAGGCCGAGGGTTGTGTATGTCTGGAGGGGCGGGGTAGGGTACATGGTTGGGCGTGGGAGATTTTCTCGCAGATGATCTATTGGCCACCAGAACGACTTCTACTCGCGAAGCCTACGCTGCAATTTCAAATAAGGCAAAATACAGAATTTCGGAAACGAAAAACACCTCCGTTACACAGAATTCATTTTGGCAACCTTGATCTTTTGGGGTTAGATTTTCAACGCTGTTTTAAAAAAGCTTCACTCAGCATATTTCCTCTACTACAGTTCATCGTTCTATAGGTCAGGCTTTATTCAAGACGCCTTAATTACAGCTACTTTTGTACTGATTTCGTTTGTCCACCTCGCAAGATTTCCGTGTTTTAAGGACCAAGGATGTTTTGATAAATTCTTTTAATTTCTGCGAGGCACGAGGAAGTCTGTTTGTAGACGTGCAATTGCGCAACTGTCTGCAAGGAATATGCAATCACTTGGGTAATGAAAAGCTCTTTGACCTATTTATAAGTGGCGTTTCCTTCTCCTTGGACTTGGTAACGTTTTAATTAGATCATTGTTTCAACCTTTGGCTTCCCTTGTTGAAATTTCATTTAACCTTCGATACAACACGCCATGTGCACATTACGTAATGACCGTTCTTCAATATTACACGCTCCAAAATTTCCACCACGCGTTTTCGTCTTAAGTTGTGTTTTTTTTTCCGCGTGGGTTAAATTAACTGAGATGCCAAACATTGGCTTTATGCGACAAGTGGAACAGTAACTCATAAACTCTAATTTCTTGCTTAGGAAATCGAAGCGACCCGGAAATGCGTTGCTGTTAGCTTGCGTCTAACAAATGTTCTAACGCACAAGGCCATTGAAAGCAAACCACAGATCACCATAATAATTCACTGTGACCTCATTTACTTCGTCAACAAACGAAAACAGCATTCCAAGAGGACGCAATCAGAGGAGCAATTTTATCGCGGTTTTTTGCGATGAATATGTTTTCAACTGTTGATTGTTACGCCTTTTTCTAGATCATTCCGAAGATAGATTTTCGCTGCGCGCAGATTTGTAAGGATAGGAGAAACATTTTTGGGGGTTAATATTTGGTTACTGTGTCTGCGGAAGTTGGATTTGGTTTCGCATGCGAAACAAAAACCCTTGGACCGCCCTTTTTGGCCTGTCAGGGTTAAATATAATTTTGTATAAACACAATTCATCAAGCTGTCTTTTGGCTATTATCATCAGCTCTTAGTGTTTTCTTAATGGTGCAATTTTATCCGGGCGAAATGTGAGCTATTAAAAGAATGCACCCAAGCGACTCTTTGTCTAGATAGCGCGAGAGAATTCGACAGCAAAAAAGATTCAAGCTATTTTTAATCGGATTCTCAGCGAAAACGCTTTGCAACTGTCCCTGGGGTTTTTTGTTGGCTCTAACGGTGAATTGTTGTCAACGTCTGGCCAGGCCCGTTAAAAATAATCCATTTAAATTTGCTCTCTCTAAAAAAGCCCTGTGCGTGACTTGTTGTAATGATATTACACCGACTGTGGCTTGCGATAGCGGGCGGTCGATCAACTTCAATAAACATATTTGTTTGGCAGTATCTACTTGGCATTTCTCGGGGCTTAATTATGCAAATTAGCTGTAAAATCATTTTGCTCCTATCACCGGCAACGCCAGCGTTAGGAGTACGTGGTGCACGGTATTCGAGTGTCGTCGAACGACTGAATTCCCTGCTGTTTTTCTATGTTTTTGCGCTTTACTGATCTTGGCAGGTTCAAACAGCGACCGTCACTTGAAACAATACATTGTATAATGCTTATGTAAATATTCAAAGCTTGCGTGTCCTTGCGTATGCTTTTGGGAAAAGTGAAAATTATCCATCTCGAATCTTTGAGATCCGTTATCAGAGCATGTCATTAAACCTGCCGGCCGATGACAGTCGATGTCTCAGCGTACGGGAGGGTCAAATGGAATTTCTTGCTCGCTTCCTGAAACAAAGACCTTTACTTAAGGGGAGGGATTGTTCTCAATTGTATCTACTGGCGTGACTTTAAAGACTATCAACAAAGTAAGTAACCAGAGAAAAAGCAAAAGAAACGCGCTTAGCGACAGTTTGAGTGTTTCTTGCTTATTTCCTTTTCGTGATATCTCGTTTCACGTGCGCACGCCTAGGTGTTAAATTGCTGTTTACACAAATGTAGTTCACGCGCACAGTCATGCGAACTTCTCTGGTGTCTTGACGATCCTTTTAGACCTCATCTGACTTGGAAATTTCATGTACTGTCGAGCCGAAATAGCCTAGAGCTGTTTCCTAACAGTGTGAGTCGTAAGCGCGCGCGGTAAAAATAAAACCGCACTGGCGCTTCAGACAAAGAACCTTCTCCATGTCAACCAAGGAGTGATTTTGACCAATCATTTGCTCTTTGTGACAACTGAATCCAATAGAGCTGAACGTTCCTAAGCCCCGGGGCAATTTTTAAGTCAAAACTGTTAAAGAGCCCTTGAACCTCCGCTTGACAGGCCGACCATATATAGTAATCGTCTCCACGGAGACCGGACAGTTCCAACAGATTATGTCAAAGTTCAGCTTTTTCAGACATGACACGGGCTTATGTTTTTGCATAGCGAGGTATTGTCGCTCGCGGACCGACCGTCCTCTACACATCTACATATGCCACTTAGCTGCATGAAAAAACCATTCGCGCAACAGATTTTGAGCCGAGTAAGTGAACGCGACCGCTTGTGCCGTGGGAAAGCCACTAATTGTTTCCGCGTGTAATGTTTCCTCGCCGCTGAGAGATTAATCACGGGAGCACGATCCGCTCGCGCTCTCGCGAAGCACCACTAACTGTTGGATTTATAATTATATCCGTAGTCCTAATTTGCCGGGTGGTATGGCCGTGGTTCCAGTCTCAACAACATGGTGCACGGAGAAGACCGAACCGGTGGAGGAATCGTCTGAAAAAAATGTACAGCAAGTGGAATGCGCAGTTTGCGGTGACAAGTCCTCTGGAAAGCACTACGGTGTGTTTACCTGTGAAGGCTGCAAGTCGTTTTTCAAACGCAGCGTTCGCCGTAACCTCAGCTACACTTGCCGAGCTTCGCGCAACTGCCCCATCGATCAGCATCACCGAAACCAGTGTCAGTACTGTCGGCTGAGAAAGTGCATCAAAGTCGGCATGAGACGCGAGGGTACGGGTGAGAAGTTTTCACGTTAGTAACAAATCCGTGTGCGTCAGTCACTTGGCTGTTACAGTAGTGAGTAGTCCCGGTAAGTGCCTGACTAGCATGTTGAATGAACCTTTTCACCTTTTCTCGACAGCCGTTCAGCGAGGTCGCATCCCTCCAACGCAAGTTCCGCAACCGAGTCCCCAGCATCCCTCGCTAAATGGCGGCGATGTAGCCAATGGTCACTCGTTTTTATCAGGATTCATCAGCCTGTTGCTTAGGGCTGAACCCTATCCCACAGCCCGCTACCAGCAGGGTTTGAACATGCCTTGTGGGATCATGGGCATTGAGAACATCTGTGAACTGGCGGCTCGTTTGCTGTTCAGCGCTGTGGAATGGGCTAGGAATATACCCTTCTTCCCCGATCTAGCTGTGACGGATCAAGTAGCGCTGTTACGTTTGGTGTGGAGCGAGTTGTTTGTGCTAAATGCCGCCCAGTGTCCAATGCCGCTTCAAGTTGCCCCTCTTCTAGCCACTGCTGGCATCCACTCGAACCACATGTCCCCAGATAGAATGGTGACGTTTATGGATAATGTTAGGATCTTCCAAGAACAGGTTGAAAAGTATCGAAATCTCCACGTGGATGCTGCAGAATTCGCTTGCCTCAAAGCCATTGTGCTCTTCACTTCGGGTAAGTTGGATTCAAGTTCGAATTTTGGCAACAGGGGTTTGCAAGTGCTTGATATTTTTAATACATTTTAATATTTTATAGCAGGTCGTGTAGATCGACAGAACTAGATGCGTTGGTTGTGCCAAATTAATAAGTAGAGCCCTAACGAGCGTGTTTCGCGCCTGAAGAAGTATCGATCGCGCCACACACAGACAACATCATTTCAAGTTCCCAATGTCACCGAATATAATTGTGTTTTCACAGATGCCTCCGGTTTGACCGACCCACAGTATATCGACAGCCTGCAGGAAAAGACGCAATGTGCTTTGGAGGAGTATACAAGGAATCAGTACCCGAACCAACCAACCCGTTTTGGAAAATTGTTGTTGAGGCTGCCTTCTTTACGCAGTATCAACTCGTCTATAGTCGAACAACTTTTCTTTGTTCGTCTTGTGGGTAAGACGCCAATCGAGACCTTGCTTAGAGATATGTTATTGTCAGGAACGCCTACAAGCTGGCCTTATCTTCCTTGCTCTTAAAGACACCCGACGAGGAGAGAATTGTGCGTTCCTCTGAATAGCTAAAGCTATTGCGACCTCTTGCTGTTCTTCCAAAGAACACTAAAAGTTTTCCACTTGTTCAAAATTTGTTAGAAGAATACGGGCTTTAAGCCCTAAAACCTTTAGTATTTTTTAGGTAGCGATTTATAAAGGATATTTGTTGTACTTTGGAGAACTTACAGTATTTTATAAGTATTTGCAGAGGATACAGAATGGAACTTGTTCCAAAAGTGAAACTAGAAGGTATGATTTCGATATTAGTGACAGAAATGATGTTCGAAGTATATGTTATGTAAATATGTTTCAATCCTAGACGCTCGTACGAGACTTCTTACGAAGTTCGTGGAAAGACTGGCTAATAGAAAATGTATAGGAGTTATATAGTTTGTTTTTTACACAGCAGTGTGTCTCCGAAGTAGCTTAGCTATTTGTTAATGTATTTTTTCTCCATCGAACTATAAGTTCGCTGTGTGTTTGATTCGTGTTTATGGCCCGGCCAATGTTGCTTAAAGCAACGACATTGTAGCTAGAATTTTCTAAGGTGTGTGTCAGAAATTGAATGTCCAAGACATAACTACTGAAATTATACAAAATTAAAGGAGAATTTTGGAAAAAAAATCAGACGTGTTATCTCGAAATTGTCTCTCAGACACAATTGTGGAAGTGGACCTCGACCGGTGTAATATCACATGCAGAATTATTCTTCATTCATAGTAACTAAATATAAAATCTGGGTTATTTAGTTTGGGCGTCATAGGTCAAGATATCTCCTGGCTAGTAAATAACAGAAACAAATCATTCATTTCTCTTCGTATTATGCACCTCTCTCGACCCGATAAGACCGAATTTATCTCACGGTTTCTTTTAACGTTGATAAAATCATCCACGTTGGCAGACAGAAGCCATTTGAAAACATAATTAGTATTCCGACCAACTGTTTCACGTTGAATTTACATTCGCTGAAGCCCTCCGCTTTTACAAGGGCCCACTCTCTTTTTATTTGAAATTTAACTGGATTAAATGAACAGTTACATGGGAAACACAAGCGATAGGCGTGGAACTTGTCCATAAGTTTTCCCGAGACGAAAGGAGGCCTGTGTAAACAACCTCTTGTTTTCAAAATATTTGGCTGGTTAAACAATGTGAACTCCGGTATTTCGTCTGTTCCCTACTCGTTGTCGAATTTGCTGGGTTTCTTTATTCTTTTTAAAACACATGTGACGCAAGGAAACATTTTTTTCTTGGCGAAGACGCGTCTAGTTGAAGCAGGTTGCGTTTTAGCCGTAGCGTCATTAAACACTGGGCACAATTTTACGCAACACTAATGCACGCCTTTCTTTAATGAACAGCCGTCGTGAACGGGAAAACATTAAAACTTGCTATTATTGCAAGTGGTTTGATAGTATTTCCCAATGTCGACCAAGTTGGTGGCGTAATCCTCTCCAGGATTCTGTTTGTTTTACGATGAGCCCCTAAAGCCAAACGTTCACCCAAAATACACATCTGAAACGACCTATATGAATAATTGCTTTGACACGGAAATGCCCTAGCTTCCCTCGCGCTTTCGTCTTTTGATATTTATTTTCTTGCTAGGTAGAAACCTGCATGGTCGAATTTATCGGACTTTAGGCTAGATTTCAGGGTCAAAGAAAGTAGATATCCCATGGTGTTTTTGTCGCTTATCAACTGACCTCTTGTTTGGTAAGTCGGGGTTTTGGACACTGTTTCGCATATCGCCGCGGTGTAGTCTATTCGTTAAGGGAAACAATCTTTCTTTTATTCTTAGCGTAAGAATCTCTGAAGTCGAATCTAATCGTTGCCGACCATTTATTTACTTGTTCATTTATTTGTCGTAAAACGTTGAAGTAATGTCAATTTGAACAGAACTGCCGTCTTTCCATCGATCGTTAACTTTCAACTGAGACAATTCAATTCAGCGTTACACATCAAAAGTGACCCCTGCGTTAAAGACTTGTTAAACATCACACCGAGAAGCTACAAAATTAACCTTGTGAACCGCTAAAGTTTCTGTTTAATGAATTGCAATAAAGATAACTAATTCGCGAATCTTTTGCCAAGATTTGGCACTCGGGGTCGATGAAACACTCGTTCGCTTGCCTACGTGGTCCAACGCGGCATTGGTAAAAGAATTTGCTGTTCACGGTTGTATTAATCCCCTCAGACACGAGATAAACACTATTCCCTTTCTGCAGTTTCGTTGATCTTAGTTTTTATTCAAAATAAAGAGCAATGTTTACTCTGCGTCACTTTGCGCGATAACGTGCCACTCAGAAAGCAACCCGGCCACGACGCGAATGAAGCTGAGAAAACGCTGAAGCGAAACGTTATTTGTTTTAAGTTTTATTAATTTTTCTGCGACTTCCTGTTCTCAAATCTCCCTTTCAAATGCTGTTGCCTTCGTCGGAGTCTTCCCTGTTTTACTGTTGCGTGATGTCGTGAGTTCACGACTTAGTTTAATGTTTTGCAGGGTTTCGAATTGTAACAATACACGCTATTCCAAGGTTGAACACGTTGTAATCACATTACTTCGCTGCAATTACCGACCTATCGACCTCTGATATTTCTCTGCCATAGTGGTTTCTCCCCTCGTGAAGTGCCAAGCCTTTATGCGGCAATGGGGTTCTAAGGCATTCCTCTCGTGACTTTCCGTGTAAAATACGCCTAGAAAACCCAATTAAAAGTTTGCGTGCAAGGCAAGGTTTTGCGTGTACTCATAAAATTCAACAATGTCTGCGTCGTATGTATATTAGCCAAAAGCAATTTCGTTCGATTGTTCGCATGTCTGTGCTTTGAAATTCGCTTTGTCGGAGCTTTTTGAAATTGTATGCAACGCCAGATCAATTTTACTTCAGCTTCGAGGCACAAGCGCACTTTAAAGAGGAAGATTCATTTTTGCCGCTGAAGTAGCCACTAGAAAATTTTTATGAGTTGAAACCTAACTTCCTCGTGGCAGTTTTTTTCCTGATCGGAAAAGGAAATGGATCAATTTCCATCCCAGGTGTATGTCAATAGCTTTATGTCTAAAACGCATCACTGAATTCTACTCGGTAAGAGCAAAATTGATGCGAGAAAATTTTAACTGTTTTCAAATACTGATTAACTGAATCGAGCTGGTCTCGGAAAATGTACTGTGTTCGAAATAACATGCTGTATGTCTTAACCCAATGCTCCTTGAAAGAACCTCAACACAATTGCCCTCGATGTTTTATTATACATCAATCAATTGTCGGCATTAACCCCTTTGTGTTGGGCGCCAATACAAAGGAAAACCTTGTCACATCTCTACAGAGTTGTTGAACTTGCATTAGGAGAGGGAAATGTTCCTTGCGTGTCCTCACAGTGCTGATTATTTTCAAATTCCAGTCATTATCCACAATTTGTAGATGGAATGTTTGATTACGGGCGAGCAACTCTGTGTTTTGACGCGCATATTTCATGTTGTGACTAGTCACCTTGGAAAAGCTCGACCTTCATGGCTTTCCGGAGTGAGGGTTTCTAGCAGCTTCCACTTGAAATGTCCTCATCTGGTTCTAGTGGTCACTGCAACTCTGATATTAATTTCTTTTGGAAATTAGTTAGAAGGGAATTAGGGATTTGAGCTTTCGTGTGGCAACAGAAAGGACACTCACTTCTAATTAACATTCTTAACCTCGGGCCATACGAAATGTATTCATTATGATGTCTGAGTGAAACACATTGCAGACAAAATTAATATAACATTAAAATCCGCGCAAGAAATTGTAAGTTTTTCTTTATTTAGGGCTGCATACAAATTTCACTGCATCGGTTCCCAGATAATGTTGAAAGCATAACAACGCAACAATGGCGGTCACTTGGGTCAACCTTTTAGACAAATACTCAAGTTCGTCTGAGATATTTGTTTTCTTCTCGTTGACCTAGTTTATCGCTTGCTTTTGTAAACTTTCATCGATTCCTCGTCTGGTAAAGCTTGAATTACCGCGACCATTGCGCAACAAGTGAGAAAATTGCGTCGCAACTCTTTTAATATCTCATCCAGTGTATTTTTCCCGACTTTTTCTAAAACTTCCGCTGGCCGTACGACAGAGCTATCTCAAACAGGACTTAAAAATATCGTTTAGACGAGTGGTTAGTTTATTCTTGGCTTTTCTAGCGAAATTTTTAAAGGCCGTGACATAAGTAAAAGAGCGAAAAAAATCATTGAAGTTGTTCTTCAACGTTGGCGGCGAAGCTGCTTAATTATTTACTGTTACTTTTTGGCGATGTTAATGGCAATCCAAAAACGCTGGTCGACCAATATTTCACAATGCTTTCGCTTTGATAAATGGAAGGAACTGCAAACTTAAGCTGTCGCCAGAGTGTCGCTGTTTTAGTGTAAAACGCCCGGTAGGGGACAAAATTAAAACTCGGTGTGCCACCTTTTTTTTTCAGTGCAAACGTCGTTCAGTTTCTCCGCTGATTTTCTTTGTGCCCTATATATTTGAGTGCGTTCTCTCTTCAAACGAATATAATGAAGTCAGCAGTTCAAACTGACCGGAAATAGTTATGCAGTTGAAAGTACATTTTAATTTCTACACAATACGCTTTGAACGTGACCAGTAGAAGCTACTGAATTGTGTCCTAACCAAAACACTGGAGGATATAATATAAACACTGAACAGCGGGGTGAAGTCGCCTCCATTCATAATTTTAAGTCTTTGCCGTGTTAATTAAACTTCACTAAGATTTCAACTTAACATGTAGATAATGTTTGCTTGAACAGAAGGAGCAGCAACTCTTAGGATACGACAATTGTGAATAGTTTGCGAGAAAGAGACTTTCTCTGTTGGCTTTTGAAGAATACCACAAAATGTAATGCAAAAAGCTTTTTGTTGCAGTAAAGAATTGATAGAAATATCAAGTACTGAATGATTACAGTCATTTTTCATTCGCACTTATACAAGTATGGCTTCACAGATGGTTGCAAGAAACTTCGAGCATACATAATAAAACCCATTGGTGTTTACCTAAGCAGAGCGGGAAACAATAATTTGTGTGAAGTTCAGGGAAGTTATACTAACTTACAACAGTTTCTAAGCCAACTGCATTGTTAAGAAACAAAATACAGCAAACTTTTACAACAAGGAGAGATTGGCTGCATGTACTTCCACTTGTTTGGCACAGAATATTGCAACCCACTTCTTTTAGTCGGTTTTCCCGGCAGAAGTGGAAGATTTATAAAACCATTTTATTTCACGGTTTTGTTCGTCACCAAATCGGCTGACTGTTGCATGTGTATAGTCAGTTTGCCTATGGATCAACTGAGTTGAACATGGAAATTCCTGATAATGGTTGCCTTTGTCGACGAGCTTCATCACAGGTTTCTTTGTGTTTGTGGCGTTGGATTTTCAATCCATGACATGCCATTGCGGTGGAGAATACACCCTTTACCTGTATAGTAAATTAGAAACAAATTATCAACGGTTTGAATTAAATAGTTTGCGAAACTGAAATACCAACCTGCTTCTTGCTTCTTCAGTTGCGACTTAAATTATACTGAAGTGGGAAAAATTCTAGAAATCGTACAATCCTAACCTTCAGTGTATCAACCTGGAATAACAGAACTCAAAATAGCTTCTTTCAACCTTTTTCAACCTGTGCCGTACTTGATGCAAGTGTAATTCATGATCATTAAGTAAGACAGAAATACGAGTAACTTATTTCCCAGCAATGCTGTAATTCTTTGTATCACACCCGAGTAAACAAGAGGGATATAGAACATTCTGCAACTGAGACCAAATTCGTTTTGCTATAGAGACCCATAGATTCAGAACATGTATTTATTTTAGTACTGGAAAAGAATTTAAAAACCTTAGTTCGATAAATTTCGGTGAAGAAATAGAGTCTAATGGAAAATCACATGACCATGACGAAGGGTGAACACGCCTGGAGCTATGTCTAAAATACATAAATACACCATGGTTCGTAGCTTTTTTTCATTCACATATCCCGTGGAAAGCTCGATATCCTTTAATATTAGTACTGCATTGCAAATAAATATCAAACTTACATCACTTTTTGATTTTGCTACAAGAAGTTCGTTTAGAATGTTACAGTTAACTGAAATTTTGAAACAAGAACACGAGGACTGAGCTAATTTTCTCGAGTATTGTGAACCAGTGATCCTTTCCTTCGTCGAGGCAATTTAGTTCTTTATTTAGACTACTCGGGGCGCGGCGCAATTAATTTTGACGATAAACTTGCATTTGAAAGGAGAACAAAGGAATAAAAAGGAGCTCACCAAGAAATTATTCATTCGCAACACAGCCAGACATGCAGCTGGATGTGGCTGACTTAGTTGAGTAATAACACCCTTGCTGTCTGCGGACAATGGCGGCCTTAAAATAACTCGGGACAGAAAAAAATCAGTGGCAAATACCTTAGTGTCTTCTGATTTAAACCAAAAGCTATTATTCAAATGTTGTCTCAATGTATGAAGCAAACCCTAGAAACAGCACATCACTGTATCGCGTAGTAAGTGACCTTAAATATCGCACGAAAATGAATCTCGGGTAAATCATGATACGGTTCGTCGATAAAAGCAGCTGTTTCAACCGAGAACTCAGCGGGTTTCATAATTCTTTATCTTCAAAAATGAGGTTTCTACACTAGATTTCGAAGCTGCGAATACAATCTACCTAGGAATGCCACTACACTGAGATACCTCTAAGCTAAATCACTGTGTTGTACTGAGCTCAAATTTGTAACTGCATGTGAAGAACGGCTGCAGAGTCTAGTGACAAAGACTCATAATTCTAAGGGTCAATTCTACCCTGGGCAAGGAAACCGTTTCACGGGTAACTCAAATATTGCCAAAAGCCTTAACAAAAATTATCCATTCCTTCCTCTTTTTACCAATCATTTGCTCACGATAAGAAATATATGATTAAACCGTGCTCCGATGGTACACGGTTTATGAATATTTGTTCAGCACTAATTGCAAAGTTCAACTGGGACAATTTGTGGTTTTAAAGTCAACGAGTGCTTTCTCGACTCGATACCTTCATTGGCCGTTAAATCGTATAACTGCTGCGTAAAATTGCTTAAAAAGATGTCAGGGAAGACTAGCTAGAATTTACCGTAGAGTTCGAGATAACAGTGATTATTTTCAAATATTTGCTTTATCATTTCATTAATTGGACAGTACTCTATATAGTATTACTGGCCTCGAAAACGTTCGAGTTTAAAAGATCTTTAATGCTGTTTTTTTAATGTTTTAGCAGGAAAACGGGTCTGTTTTTTTCCAAGACATATTTTGTGAAACCCCGAACATGACAAGACTAGCAGTAATCAAATCAAAGGTCTCATATCATTTTCGTAGTATCAGTTTCATAAAGATATCACAAGGATTTATCTCTTACTCTTGATTAGGTCAAGACGCGGCGTTGCAAAAGGTTTCACCAAAAATCACGGAAGTTAAACAATCTTTATTTTTCAACTTATGGCATCTTAACTTTGACTCAGGAAAGCGAAAGGTGTACGGTTCAAACTCGTCTAGAGTTTAATGTTCCACTATTTTTATTTTAGCTCAAAAATATATCCACAGTTGCCATGGTAGCTACATAAGTGAGATTATATCGTGATTTTTCATCAGTTCCGTAATTGAATGGCGCAAAATAGCATTGCTAACATTTTTGACAAGTTATGTCATAAGGCTGTCTGAAATTGCGCAATTTTAAATGTGCAAATACTACATTCGATAGCCAGCTTTAATTTCGCGAGTGTGTGCAAAGAAAACATAGATACAAAGTTAACGCAAATTCATATTAAAGTGAAAAAAAAATGAGGAGTTTGCTAGCTCTGGAGCCCCATAGCGGGCTCCTGGCCAGCGTTTTAAGGGTTTTGCTTATAATTTGATTATGGGGTGTTATGCACTCAGCTATTGTAGCTTTTCACGTACGTTGTTTATTATCCGAATTCCTTTAGTTTTGAGAGGCATGTGTTTCCAATGTTAATCAGGAAGTATTAAATTAACGACCACGTACTTGAATCATGCGTTCCCGCTATGTTAGTCGGATAATGCTGATAGTGATCAACTGCCAGTTAGATGGACAGTCAGTCAGATGGACAGTCAGTCAGTCAGTCAGTCAGTCAGTCAGTCAGTCAGTTAGTCAGTCAGTTAGTCAGTCAGTCAGTCAGTTAGTCAGTTAGTCAGTCAGTCAGTCAGTCAGTCAGTTAGTCAGTCAGTCAGTCAGTCAGTCAGTCAGTTAGTCAGTCAGTCAGTCAGTCAGTCAGTTAGTCAGTTAGTCAGTCAGTCAGTCAGTCAGTCAGTCAGACAATCAGACAATCAGTCAGTCATTCAAACAGTCAGTCATTTTCAAGTCAGTCAGTCAGTCAGTCAGTCATTCAGTCAGTCAGTCAGTCAGTCAGTCAGTCAATCAGTCAGCCAGTCAGTTAGTTAGTCTGTTTGTTTGTCTGTTTGCCTCTCTGTTTGTCAGCCAATCTATCATTCAGACAGTCAGCTAGTCATCCAGTTAGTCAGGGAAAAAATTGTTAGTCAGTCAGTCAGTCAGTCAGTCAGCAAGTCAGTTAGTAAGTCAGTTAGTTTAGCTTTCTGCCCGTTTGCCTCACAATCAAACAGTCATTCAGAAAGTCAGTTAGTCCTGGAAAAGGACAGTCCTGATCCATGCAGTCCTGTATCAGTGCGTCTGTTATAGTTATCTAGAAATTCTTCGTTTCCGTACTGGTTTCCGTATGCAACGCAGAAACAGTGAAACTGGATACCACTTGTTATGGATATTTATTTTATTCTGATCTTTTAAATCCTAACAAGCGAAAATATATCTTTTTTTTCTTCTTTCATTTCTTTGTAACGCCACAAATTAAACAGCAGTTAGTAAAATGAAAACAGAAAGAGGATTGGTATGAAGTTCTCAGCGAAACCATCCATCAAGTGATTTTTTTTTTAAATAGACCGCCTGAATTAAAACACTGATGTCTTTTGCTCAGTCAGTTATTTTTAAGGCATCGGACACCAAGGAACATTAAATAAAGATCGTATTAGATAGAATACGGAATAGGCAATTTTAATCTTCAAATGGTCCAAATAAAACCACAGACTGATGCTATTATTACCTCTATGTTTGAATTCAGCAATAAACTGACAGATCCGTCCGGATATTGATGTTAAAAACTTCCTGCATGGTCTTAGTGTAAAACGCGCCAAGCACGTGTTTAACGGCATGTTTCAGCCGTTCCGTTATATAACTCTTCAATTATCTTGAAGCAGAAATCAGAGATCAACTTTTGTTTGCAGTAAAGCTTAAGGGCACAACATGCCAAGTTTATTTGTATAGCAACTTGTAAGGTCAAAGATAGTTATCAATACTTTTATTTGAAAACCTCCATGGACTTGAAGTCTCCGGTGTTGATTTTCAAAAGGGCAGACGGTCATTGTCTGAAAATTATTCATTATTCACGTAACATCATTCTGTGAAAGCTTTCGAGATGTTTTGCTTTATCAATCAACGAAAAAAGTCGTGTACCAGTTTTTGCCCTTTTCCACCGCTTTCTAATTTCTAACATTTCTATTAACTACTATTCATAATGTATTAAAGTCGATTAAAGATTTTCGGATTTGTGGCTTATTCATCAGTAAATGGATCTATAATCATAAGTTGCTTTTACGGCGGTTAACGTTCAACAATGGGCGCAAGGTTTAATCGAAAGATAGTTGACTTTTTGAGTCTCGCTCAACAGACAGAAACCATTTGCTATGCTCGTCTCACTTGAAACTGTCACAGGATTAAGATAATGGCACAAATGCTTGGAATGTTTCTCTATAATACGCATATTGTATTTTTTACTTGCGTTTACAAATTCTCAGGGCTATTCCTAAAGTTCAAGTTATTATACGAAAATAGATTTAAAACGCTTTATTCGTATAATTTCGGTGTCCCAGTTCGTCACTGCGAAGTATAGCATGTATAAATATACTGTATTAAACGAGACTGAGAATATTTTGGCACTCCTTTCATTGAAAACTGCGTTCCTTAGGTGTTTTTAGTAGCTTTTAGTTATGTTTATTGTCAGACGACGTACCATCAGAAACCAATAAAGTGACAAAACCGACGTGCAAAAATAGCAACTTCTTCCAAAGAGTGCATCACTACGATATAATAACATCCATTGTTATCAAGAATTATCTCACAAAATTAAATTATGAAATCTTAATTGACTCTCCTTTGACGCACAAGATTGTAATTCAGTATTCCTTCTTTCAGTCGAAAATAGTACTCATTAATAAGTTTTAACAAAAGGTCTATCTTTAGGCAATTGGTATCTACATTCCATTGTTGTAATCAGTAAACGTACTGCCGGAGCTTAATCAGTGTCTCATTGTCACCTTGTGGTTGCCTTCAGATTGTAAATAGTCAAAGCCTGTGAATGTTGAAAACGGAACAAATGTAAACTAGTTAAATAGCTTTCATTGCGTGATTTATAGATTTTGTAAAGTAATAAAGGAAGAACAAATTGCCTGCGGTTTAACCTTTTAACTCACAGAACTACAAACTCTCTAAGACCCTCACGCAAGTGAGAGAATGTACTCACTGGCTTTCGTTAATTAAAATGTCGACAAAATTGAGTTTTGAGATACTTTCTTAAAGTTATAAACGTAATGTGAGCAGGCACAACTAGAAACATTACCAGACACTCGAGTACACAATACTGCTTCCACTTGAACGCAATGAACGATCTTCAATGAATGAATTATAACCATCTTGTGCAATTTGTGTAGCCAAATTGACAATACAACCTGTAAGCACGTCTAAACGGTTTTCTTTTGAATGTTCGCAAGCCAGTGTGTCATTAAAAGACGTAAAAGGAAAACGACGGTTGATGGCTAAGGGTCAATGGAGTGAAATTTTAGGGTTAATAGATTTTGCCATCCAATTTAAGATCCAACCAGTCGACGTTGATATTTATAACCATAATTAGAAAGCTTCATTCTACCATTTTCTGCCACAAGTGAAAAAGATGTAGGTATGGTATAACTGCGCCATATCAACCTAAAGAAAGTTCAACCAAATGTCTCAAAAAATCCTTTGAAAATACAACACTAGGATGTGTCTGCCTCATGACATTTAGACAAGACACCCTAAGATTGTGGTAAACAGTTCACTTGGTGTTTACCCCTCAGTTGAATGTTTAGTCGCATTTTCAGTATCTCTCTTAAATTCTTTTATTATTAATCTTTCGGATTATGGTCCATTAGTTTCGAAGCAGGAGTTTAGGCTGGCGTTTTCAATTCGTGTGTTTTATAGGGCAGCCCATATTGACAATAAGTGTTCTTTTCATTCAAAGTAAACAACACAACACGAAACTGACTATGCTATCCTTTGGCTGCTCTCTTCGAAAACCGTCAAACATTGTTCTTTCGATCTCTAAAGGTACATACTATTTCACCTTTTCGTTCATTGATTTTATGCTTCATGCCCTTATGAATTATAACGAATGTTTTTAGGAACATTTAATAGCAACCTGAACCTAGGAACTGGAGTAGCATTGAATAGTCACAGTAAAGTAAACTGAAATACTTCAATCCTGACTCGAATAGTCGTCTGAGATGAAAGCTATACACTCCTACAGATACATGTGATCTCTCTATCTATGTAGCTAAACTTGAAGAGTCTTTACAGATTGTTGTAACTACCAAATATTTATTCCTAAAATCGATGGCCTTACATAGCGGTTTTGGATGCATCAGTGTTGTGTATCATTTAAGCAGACATTTGAATTCACCTTTCAGACAAAACAGATCATTGACTTTAACATTCAGTCTTTGCCTAGCTGTTGAGGCCTTAAAATGACAAAATTCTACTCGAAAGAAAGCATTGATGGATGAATGTTTTTAAAACAAACGCAAGTATGAGGTTGTTGTATCAACATTCAGTCGTGGTTTAACGATTTCGACTGAGCAATTACTGACATGAATGTTACTCTAAATATCTTTTAGCATCACCGTTTGGTTGTCCCTCTAAACAATTGTTAAGTTCCTTAAGGTAGAACACACTGAGAAGAAAGTCAAATATAGGAAATTTTAAATGTGAATGAATTGCCTCTTGTTATTTCTAGCTGAATTCTAAACTGTAGAAAGCAAACAGAAGGACGGTAAGTAAAGCATACTGTACATATCTTATTTCTCAGCACTCCTATTTTGTGGGCGGACATCACCGTTCCGCCAGTTTTCACTTATGTGCTCAAGCTCGCTTTTAATTGCCACCGTTTGTTAAATTTCATGATAAGATTTTCTGTTGAAGTGTTTTTCAAAACCAAACGGTTAACTTAAGCTTACGAATACAATCGAAAACTAGGCTACCAACCGCTTGCCTTTTTTGAAACAGTGGCGTCGTGCTCTCGGCTTTATGATTGTCGAATGTGTGTTCACTTTACCTTAAATCTTTCATTCTCGAAATGGGAGATTTAATAAACTACATCTACGTTCTTTATGGGTTCATACAATTAAAGGAAAGTACTGTGACACACGACGACATTTTTGAAATTAGTTATGGTTTTGACAAGTTTCCCTTGATATTCATCGCATTGACGAATTGCACCAACCCTATGATCAGGCTTTGAGTAACGTGTTATTTCTGCGAAATCAAATACAGTTTTACTTTTTAATTTAGTTCGCTTCTTTTCAAAAGCACTAGTTTCATGTTTATTGTGGTTATACCTACATTAAATGGTTCACTGGCTGAGGGATCACTTTAATTGTAAACAGTTTGATATGTTTCTCCGCCATCGATCGACTGTCTGAGTGGGAATTGCTAATGATGAAATCTATTAACATGAAGTTTAATCCAATTTTGATAAATATCTTACATTTCAGCTGAATTCTAATAACAGATAGAATGTCGTGAGACTGTGCGATATGGAACTAAATATTTGCTCAGAACAGCACGATGCGATTGCGACATATTATGACAAGAACATTCAATAAAGATTCTAACCTTTGTTAAGCTGCAAGTCCATATATACCCCTCTATTCGCTGGATTAACTTGCCACCGTGTCGAAACTGAGATTGGCGCTCTTCAGGAGAACTGTCCGTTAGAGAATGGTAAAACGTTGGAAGCACGCTCTCAAGCAAACGAATCAAATTCGATTGAAATCTGCAATCGATTTCAGCGAGACAGCTGAGTTCAAGGGTCTTGGAGGCATTTGTCTGGGTCAGTCATAAAGAAGCAGTGAGCTTTTGAGAATATTTTATTACTAGTAAGATTTATTCTTCAATGCCACTCACGACATTTCGTGAAAAGAACCTCAGAAACTCAAAGAAATGTCTGAACTTGTATTGTTTCACTGTGAAATAAGTTATCAGAGAGAGAAGATTAGTCGGGAAAATCACAGCTCAACAGTGCACTGCATGTATTATTTATTGCCCATGAACTGATTTTGTGAGGCACGATATGAATGCTTCTTCTGCTTCCAAAGTGTTTGGTACTTGTGTGGTCGTCAAGCTGATTTAAACCCTTTTATAAATAAAGCTTTGTTGCTTCCTGTGTAAATAAGATGCACGAGTAGATTACACAGACCGAGAACATGCACAGGAAATAAACATGGTAAAAAAGCGTTGGCCATTATGAAATTTACAAAACATTCATGTTAATATTTCTGTCTAACTTCTAGTACATATTCCTTGTAGTGAATAAAAGGTTTAATTCACTTGCATGCATTACATTTTGATAATCTGATGCCTTAAGTGATAAAGGTTGACTTGAGCTTAAAATCTGAAACTAACCGCCATAAGCAAGGAATTCAGAGATAGCGACCGTTACGTGGGCTCCACGGTAAACAACAGCATATCACAAAAAAAAATTCGTTAATAAGAAAATTTTGAATGTTAAATCAGATATTTTTATCTAAGAGTCAAAAAGTTGAATGATTAACAAAAAACATTCAAAACATCCCAGAGAACCCCAAAAAATGAGTTTCAGAAAATGCAGGAATCATGGTCTTCTCTTTCGTTAGAGATTTCGAAACAAAACCTAAATGAATAAGGGCACCTGGCCAAATTAGGTTGATTGTAAGAGTGATTTGCCGAAAAAAGAACCGTTTATCTTTTAAGAAATCATTTTCTGGACGAAACAGGCAGCTAGGTCAGCATACCACAGTCTGGAGATAGAGATATTTTAATCTTATATAAAAATCGCCAAAAATCAGTTGACCTTCAATCTTAAATCTTGTGAAGAATTAGGTATTACCCATTTCACTCGAAGCTTGTATGATGCAATCGTGAGGAAAGTATCTTGGCTGGTGTTTCAATTTACAGATTTTGAATATGAGTGCTGCCCTAAACGAGGGACGACAATAGCAGAACTCAGTAGCCATTTTTTTCCAAGACTGAGTAATCATATGGTGACGAGTGAAGTTAGGAAATATTTTATGCGGGTTTTCTAAAAATTCTTAGTATTTTCCTCGTCTAACTCTGGAAATTATGGGCATGTTGACAAAACGCAAGTGAAATTATTCCCTAATTTCACCTATATACCATTTGGCTACTTTTTGATATCATGCATGGGTTGCAAGTTACGCTTACAATCGTGGGTTTTTGACTTGTTTATGAACTAAAGAATTTTCGGACCAAACGGTCTGGCAATTTTGTAATTTCACATGTAAAATTATAAATTAACGCTGAAATTTGTCGCCAAAATTATAGAATAATTTGTTTTCACTCGTAAAAATACGTTTAATAATATCCTGGTTACAATGAAATAAGTTCAATTGTTTACTTGACATACGCCTGATGCCATTTAAGCCCGTTTGGTAATTTCCTGTAACTTTAATGTCACGGTTAGAAAGAGCCTCGATTGTTTGTCAGCTGGGCTTTGTCCTTTTTCCTGTTTCCGGAATTGCATTTGTTCCATTTATTTCGATAACGTTTTTTCACTAATTGCATGGATAAGACAGGAGCAATCCACCGTAAGGAACAAGATGGCGACTGGTACATTTACCTACAATGCTTTCCTCACGGAAACTCTAAAAGAGCGTATAAAAACACAAAGAAAAATTGTAAGTTATTCAAACTCGATAAGAGCTATGCTGTTAGGATAGGACCGACTGCCATTAAACCATATATTTCTTATATGCCCAGTGGGCTTAGTTTGGTTCCCAAGGTAAATGCACAGCCGCCATCTTTTTTCTTACGGTAGATTCTGAGACATTGATTAAAATGTGTCTTATCTTTTTAAGCAACAACAACTGTTACAACCTGTAGATGAGCTTTTGCAGACAATTTCTAGTTTCAGACCTATTTATACTATTTGTTTGCAGGAAGGATCCCAAACCCATTTTGAATCATTTTAAGAGAGTTGCTGTTGTTCAAACTTTCAAGACTGTTTGTAAACTTGCAAATATCTTAAAAGTTAAGCGTCCAGTTCCCTCTTTCTTTTGTTCGACTTTGTTGCTATGCCATGTGCGAAGCCGAACCGCTGGAAAAGTTGAACCATTACAGGCTCCAAGAACGTTCGTTAAGTTTCTGTAAAATGTCAACATTTCCTTTGTAAATTAAAATCCCTTTAAATTTGCACACTTAAAGAGATTTTGAAATCTCTACTTAAAAGGTCTGTACATTTCAACACAAGTTTCGCTTTCAGATCGCATAAAATGTCCATGAATTAAATGTTGCTATTTTTCTTGTAAATTTTTTTATAAAATTTACAGAGATTTTACAGTATATAAATAAATCTTTCTAAAATCTGAACATTTTGTCTGTAAAAAGAGCAGGAGAAAAAATCTGTAAAATCGAAAACATAAAATTTTCCATATTATGTCTGTAAAATTTGAGCAAAATGTGAATAAAATCTACACAAAAAAATTACACAAAATATCACAGAAAAGTACATGTAATGTTGGTAAAATGTAACCATTTTAATAAATTAAATTTCTACAAATGTCTACATTTTCTCTATAAAATCAGCCTGTACAGTTCTGGTCTGTACCATTCTGTAATTCAAAATAACTTTTACCAGACAAGGTAAAATTAGTGTCATCTGCAAACATTCTTGGAACTAAGAAATTCAAACAATTGGGCAAATCATTGACATATATTAAAAATAACAGACGGTTGGTGATACTGAGTGAGTCAGTGAGTCAGTGCGTTAGCAAAGTCAGTGAGTGAGTGAGTGAGTGAGTGAGTGAGTAACAGTAACAGTAACAGTAAATCTTTATTGCGCCTTACTCTCCAAGGGGAGGTATCGGTCTTGTTACAATAAAGGTGATGATATCTAGTAGAATAACTAATTAACTAAAAGATCATACGATAACTTCTAATACAATTGGTATAAAATTATTATATTTAATTATATTTTGAATTTAGGATGTCTTTTCTCTTCTGAAACATTAAATATGTGTATTTACCCACTATTTTTGAAGTGGTTTCGTTTTCTAGGGTAAGTAAATAGCGTATCTTATGGTTATCATTTAAGCTTTTAAAGACAACATCGTGTGTTGAAAGGAGAGAATGGAGCTCATTTCTAATGTTATCATACCCTGGGCAATGCATCAAGAAGTGCCGCTCGTCCTCTATATAGCCTCTATTACAGACTAGACACGTTTTTCCTTCTCCTGGGATTGGTGCACCTCTTTTTTCGTATTTCCCAGTTTGTATTCGCAAGCTATGAACCCCCAGACGCAATTTTGTCATACTTATTCTATGTGCTGGGTTTCTGATAGTTCTGAGATAGTCTTCCAACTGGTAGTCGAATTTGACTTCTTTATGTGTAAATTTCTCTCTGGAGCCTTCGGAAGTATTGCTGCGAGCCTTCAGCCAATTTCGAATGTAGTCCTTTTTAAGCTGGTTCTTTATGGAGGAAGGAGCATTCTTGATGTGTTGTTGGCTTGATGTATTGCTTATAGAGTGCATTCGTATTGTTTCGTCATTATTTAATACATCAAAAAATTGGCTGTGATTTCTTGCGTGGTGAAATGCTTCCTTTAACAGAGGATTGACTGTTTTATGCTGTAATCTAAGCCAGCAACTAAATATTGAAGCTTTTATGTCTATTCTTAAAGGGTACCGTCCAAGTTCTGCTCTACAGGCAATGTTCTCTGTGTACCATGGGGTATTTAGTGTTTGTTTACAGAACTTGATATGGACTTGTTCAACAGTGCTTTTGTCAAAATGGGTCTTATATGATAATAGTCAGTGAGTCAGTGAGTCAGTGAGTCAGTGAGTCAGTGAGTCAGTGAGTCAGTGAGTCAGTGAGTCAGTGAGTCAGTGAGTCAGTGAGTGAGGGAGTCAGTGAGTCCGTGAGTCAGTGAGTCAGTGAGTCAGTGAGTCAGTGAGGCGGTGAGGCGGTGAGGCGGTGAGGCGGTGAGGCGGTGAGGCGGTGAGGCGGTGAGGCGGTGAGGCGGTGAGGCGGTGAGGCGGTGAGGCGGTGAGGCGGTGAGGCGGTGAGGCGGTGAGGCGGTGAGTCGGTGAGTCGGTGAGTCGGTGAGTCGGTGAGTCGGTGAGTCGGTGAGTCGGTGAGTCGGTGAGTCGGTGAGTCGGTGAGTCGGTGAGTCGGTGAGTCGGTGAGTCGGTGAGTCGGTGAGTCGGTGAGTCAGTGAGTCAGCGAGTCAGTGAGTCAGTGCGTCAGTTGGTCAGTCAGTCATCATGTCGTGTTTCAGGAGATCTTCCATAAAGCAAACAAAGATTGAAGAATTTGTAATGTGGAAAAGAACGCTTTATTGTGAATTTTGTCCTAACCGTAAAGCCACACATGGCCCCGGCCGGTATTCACGGCACTCACTACTGATACTGCTGTTGGATAAACCTTCCTAGTCTAAACTGAGACCAGCCATGCATGTATTTAACCGCATGTTTCCTCAGCAGATTTGTTATTTAACTGATATCAAATTTGTTTGGTGTATTAAGGGATTAAAAGTACCACATATTCCATGTTTATTTGTATAGCAACTTATAAGGTCGTAGATAGGTATCAATACGCTCGTTTGGAAACCTCCAACCTCCATGGACTTAAATGTTTCCGGTGTTGACTTTCAAAGGGCAAACGCTCATTGTCTGAAAATTATTCATTTACCACAGACCATTCACTAACAGCTTTTGAAATATTTTACTCTCTAAATCATCAAGTTTTTACTTTATATATTGTCCTTTCCCTCCTCTTTCTAGCAATGCAATTCAATATAGTTAATAATTTGTAAAGTGGTTAAAAAAATTTGAGGGTTTGTTGCTAGTTCTTCTATGAATCGAAATATGTGCATTAGTGCATAATAAGAGCATGTTCATTTCACAGATCGAGGGTTACTTTAAAGAATGTGCGCGGCAAGGTTTAATTAAAAGATAGCTGACTTATGAAGCTTCTCTCAGCAGACCGAAATCATTTGCTATGTTCATCTCTCTTGAGCATTGGTTAAAGCTATCACGGTATTAAAATACTGGCGTAAATACTGGAATTTGTTCTCTCTAATACGCATATCAGTTGTCACTTGGGCTGACAATTTTTTAGGACTCTTTCTAAAGATAGTTAATAAAAAAATGGATTTAATTTTTTTTAATGACACTGTATCTATTCTGTGTCTACGGCCATTTCCATTTAGTATACCAGTATATAATATATTTCTTACTGTATTTAACTAAATCTAAATGTATGTAAGCGGTCCTTGGAAGTGAAATGAGATTGACTTCTAAAAATTAAATTATGATATTTTATTTGACTGACTCGTTTGTTGCACAAGAATATCATTTAGTGTACGTCTTCTATGAGTCGAAAATAGTGCTCACAAATACCTTGGTCTTGCTTTAGGCAATTACCCCAGTCAAGTGTCTATATTCCATTATTTTACTGAATCAGTAAACTAAGTTAAGTTTTTATTGCTAACTTATGGCTGCCTTCATATTGTAAGAGCTTCGATCAGAGCTCGGGAATTATGAAAACGGAGTAGTAACTGTAGCTGTTTGCTAACATCTTATATGTTGTGTTTATTTGTCTTCTGACGCAACGAAGCAGGAACAAATTGCTTGCCGTTTAACCCTTCTCGTCAGTCACCGAATTCTAAACACTTATACTGATAAGAATATTTAGTACCATTCATTTACTGTCGATACACTTGGGTTTTCATTCACAAACCTTGCGTTGGAGACACAATGTGTACGGGAATAATAACTGACTATATTATTGGTGACTTTAGACTGTCTGATAGCTTAGCAGCTGCCATATAATTAGTTATGTAATAGGGCCTGATCCTCCATGAGTTAAAATTTATAGTCACTATGCGCCCTTTGTACAGCATAATAAACTCTACAATCCTGTAAAAACCTTTAAACACTGAGCTTTCATTTGAAATTGGGTTACATAGTGCACTGGTGTTTTTTATCCGGCACAGACATAAGAGACCCGACAGAAATTGAGTAAAGGCTTTAGCGGAGTGAAACCTCAGGGCCAACTGATTATTTGAGATATAGATGTAATTTTGAACCAAAATCTTATGTGTTACTCTAGCATTTTCTGCCCCAAGGGAAATAGAGCCACCGTTTCCCATACCTACATAAAGCAACATGAAAACAACTTCAAGGAACATTCAAGATACAATAAAAAGATTGTGATTACGTAATCCACTCTTTCGCTTTCCTCAGCTGAATTTTTAGTAATATTTCCAGTATCCCTTATATTGCTCTTTTCTGTATATTATGTACATACTACATAAAAAAGTCGCTGCATTTCTTTTCAGTCTCATGCTGATAAATTATAATTCACGTTTTAAAGACTAAGTTGACTGAGTCATGATGTAGCACTGAATTATTGAATTTAGATGATATTAAATCTTTCGAAAGGTCGTAGAGGATGAAATCCATATATTCATACGGAATGATGTAATTTTTCCAAGTATGCTGCAAATTTGAAGAGTCTTTACAGATTGTTGCAATATCTATTCCTAAAATTAATAGCATGCCATGGCATTTTTGAATGTTATGTATCATTTAGGCAGATATTGGACCAGAAGATTTGAATTCACCTTTCTCATGAAGCCAAGCAGATCAACTTTTAACATCCAGTCTTCGTCAACCGTGGCTTTAAAATGATAAAATATATTCAATTCGAAACAGAGCAATTCTTTCCTTCTATAAATCAAACTGCCTTTTATTCTTGGCTAAACTTCTTTTCCCAAAATACAAATATAAAAGAATCCAAACAGAAGAAATACTAAAATTACAACACTGAGTGGTTCACGTATTATTTCTACAAGGTAAATCATTTTGTTTGGGCTGACCGTGTTTAAAACGTCGAAGGTGTGTGTACTTAGCCAGAAATCTTTCATTCTCGAAATGGGTTCTGTAATAACCTTCAACACTTGTGTTCCTTACGAAAAGCACTGTGATGCAATGTCATCACAATAAAATTTGCAATTAGTCATGGTTGTGAGAGCTATCCTTGATATTGCCCGATACTGATCTCTATTTATCAATTTGTGAATTGCGGCGACCGTAATCTTGGGTTTGAGCCAGACATTATTTCTGCAAAATTGAAGACTGTTTTTCTTTTTGATCCAGTTTGTTTCTCGAAGGAAATGTAAGTCCTTTTTATTGCGGTTATACCTGCTTTGAATGCTTCACTGACTAAGGGATAACTTTAAATATAAACAACTGCAAATGTGTCTCGAGTTCCGACAGGCTTACAATTCATGCAGCTGAATTTTAAGAACAGATAAAATGTCTTGAGACTCTGGAATATAGTGAAAGCATTTGCTAGGAACACTGTGATGCAGTGATGACTTAATTGTGTCACTGATAACATTGAATAAAACGTCTAAACTCTGTTGAGCTGCGAGCCCAGATATAACCAACAATCAATTAGTTTCACTTACATCAAGTTTTTGCTGGCGTGTCGAGAGATACTGCACCATTCAAGAGAGCTATTGTTGGAGCCGAGCTGGTAAAACGTTGAAAACATGCTCTCTAGTCAAAGATTATCTATGAAATTTGGTTTAAATCTGTAATCGATTTTCAGCGAGACGGCCGAGTTCAAGGGTCTCGGACGCTCATTTGTCTGTGTCAGTCAGAAAGAAGCAGTGAGCTTTTGAGAATATTTCATTTCTAATAAGCCTTGATTTATTCTTCAAAACCACACATTACTTCTGGTAAGTAAAATTTCAGAAGCTCAATAAAATTTACGAATTCGAACTTGCATTTTTCACTTTGAGATCTCGTGGGAAGAAGTGTGAACCGTGAACTGACTTCATTTGTACCACAGACATCTGAAGTAAAATGTCCATAAAAGAAGCCTTGAAAGCAACTGTCTCTTGTGCTTTCAAATTGTTTCGTTTTTCCTTTCTTTGTGGTCAACGGACTGCCGGATTTTATTGACTTTTAAAAATGTGATAAGATCAGAGAGCATGTACAGAGGATGAATCCTTACGAAACAGCATGAAAAGAACAGAATTGTTAAATAGATGGTTTGACTTAGGCCTTGAGCTCGAAAGTTAACTAAAAAATTGGGGTTAATGTCGTCTTCCAACTTCTAATGGAGTATATTCGCTTGCACGCATCACAGCTTGATTATCATAAAGGGCTTAGTGCTAAAGGATTCAACCGGAAACCGACTATAAAAACATTAGACTGGGTTCAAGAACTTGTAACTGTTATGAAATGTTTCCGTAGCTAAAACAATTTCTTAGAAGGATTTTCTATCACTCATGCAACCCTATCACAGAGAAAATGCATAGATTAAAACTAGTTGTTTTCATTAGAATCTAAAACCTCACCAAATAAATCAAACTGTAAAAACATTCAAAATTGATCAAGAAAACGCCGGGATATCAAAAAACTGCTGGAATCTTTTATTTTGCCTGAGATATTTTGAGCAAACTTAAATGAATAAGGGCACGTAGCCAAACTTAAAAAAAAAACTGTAATATAAAAATAAACCGTTTTATCATGAAATCTCATGTTGGACAAAACACGCACATCGGCATACCATTGTCCTTGAGAAGAACGTCTGGCATGGCACGGGAGATTTCGAAATTAAAGCCTGCTCTTAAAATGAAATAAATTAAATATTTACTTACTTTCTGACCTCTCAATGTCTTAATCTTCTATAAAATCGCCAGAAACAATTGATCACGAATCTCAATTGCAAATCCTGAGAGAATTGTCTATCAGGCTTACCCTTTTTAAGTCTACTTTCTTGATTTTTTTCTCTATTTGATTACACACGTTTTCTTATATTGAGTACAATCTTGTGAAAATTTTGGGACAGTGAAAGTGTTCGACCTTTTCTATAAATAACGTTTCAAACCTTCCTAGTGCAAAATGAAATAACGCGTTTTTCGTCGCTTAATTTGCTCCGCTGATTTGTGTCCCGCACTGAGTCTGTTCTTTCATTCTTTCAGTCGCTGTGATTGGTTTGTCGCGTCATCTCATAAATTTGATGAGAAAAATCAAGTTGATCACTAAAGTGCAATAGAAGTTCTTCTCACTGACAGAATCCAGTTTTCTATAGTTATTTCATAATAGCAATAGACCATTCTTTCTATGGGCCTGCTGGGACAATAAACAACTCGGGATGAAGGGAAAACACGAGAAAAGCTTGTTAATCACTCGCCTAACGACTCGTGATTTACAAGCTTTTCTCGTGTTCTCCCAACATCCAGCGTGATTTATTGCGCCGGTAAACCGATAGAAGAAGTGGTCGATCACTTAAACAAACAGTTCTGAAAATTAGGAGAACGTTACTAAACTCTCTTGTTGTATGATCTTCTTAAAATGATTCTAAAAGGATTCCAGATTTTTACCATAATAATATAATAATACAATTAATCAATATTTTTAAAGGAGGCTTCCTGTCACATAAGGTAGTTTTTAGGAGGACCCTCTGAGAAGGAAGTCTAAAATAAACCTTAAATATCTAAAACCAGAACTATCTATTAATATTAAATTGGTCCCGATTAATCAATTAAGATCTTTTGAGATCAACTGAAATTACTGATACAATAATACTTTATTTATATAGCGCAATTTCTATCGCTATCCAATAGCGCTTTACTAAACCGCATTATTTGCAATGAAATCCCGCTCTTCCATGGGTTAACCCACGTTAAAAAAAAAAAAAAATCCCTAAGCAAATTAAGTTAACACTCATTTTAAGCCATGTCTCAAATTGGAGTGGTCTTATCAATTCAATTTGGGAGGAAACGCAGTCGAAATTAAGAGAGCGCATGCAATCAAAAATACTAAAAAAAAAAACAGCCCAGCTGAAAAACAGTCAAGGCTTTTTCTACTCCTGACGTAACTTTGTTGTGAAATTAGAATGAGCAAAAATACTTCAGTGATACTGTGGAACGAATTGCAGGTGTAGCATTTTCAGATTTGTCATGGCTTGTTCAACGAGTGACCGCACCTCGGACCCTGGGGCAGTTAGTTGGACAGGGAGGAGCTAAATTCGGCAAAAATTGAAGCGTTGAAAGTTTTGCTGCCCCTGGGTTTCCGAGGATGGGAGAGACAGCAGTTTTGCTAATAAAAAATCTTGCGAATCCTGGGAAAATATCTAGTTATGTCATTACGCGTCATTCAGTAGAACGCACATGTGTGTGTTTAAAATTACTCTAAATTGGAACACCCGCCAAAATACTTTCCTCATAATTGCATTATCGCTCCATCACGCAAATGTTGAGTAACAGCCTGTAAATGGGATTTAAAAAAAAACAAACAAACAAACAAGGCTAATAGCCAATTCTTTACGGGATTTTAGATTCAAGGTCAATTATTTTTGGCAACTGATTTTTATGTAGGATTAATTTAGCAATCCAGACACAAAAATGCCTCTCTCAATACTATGGTATTCTGGCCTATCTGCATATTTCGCCCAACAAATGGTTTGCGATAAAACATTGGCTAGACGCCCTTATTTTTTTAATCTCAGAGAAAATAGAAGATTTCGGGCGTTTCAAAGACTTTCGTCTTGTGTTTTCATGATAGTTTAAACGTTTTTGCTTTTGATGTTGGTTATTGATATTTTAGATTCTTATATAATAGCATATAATGTCGCTTTAAGCATTTTTTCCGCAGTGGAGTTGCGTGAGTGATAGATTATCCTTTAAGCCGTTGTCTTAGCGATGGGGACATTATATATAACGTCAGTTGCCCAGTTCTTAAGCCTCATTGTTAAAAGTGGTGGGTTCCGGCTGAAACTCTTATCACTGGAACTTTTATCAGTTAAAGCGTCCTTCGCACTTAATTTTTTTCTTAGCCAATCAAGAGTAAATGCAGTAAGGGAACACAAGAGTGAACGAATGTACTGCCGGGGCCATGGTGCTGGGAGGTACTAGCACGATGGGAAACCCCTGGGGAACGCACGAAGTCGCCGGCGAAACGCGCAGGAATTTCAATGGAGATTAAGGCACTTTTGTAAATCATTCTATAAGAAGAGAGTTGAGAGAACTCAAGAGCGCGCACTCAGGGCAGTGTTTAAATCCAAATCGGAGACCTACAGTGACGTTCTAACAAGAACAGGTCTACCAAGTCTGTAGTAACAACGGTTACAAACATCGCCATTTTCATGTAATTTTCATGAGTAAAAAACGGACTTGTGCCCACTTATATAACAGAAATATTCAATACAAAACGCGAGTGAAATTATTCCCTAATTACACAAGTATACCATTTGTCTATCTGGGCAGTAAGATATTCTGAAATGGACGTCCTACACAGACTATCAAAGGCAAGAGGGCATTTGCGGTACTTCGGAACATCTGGAGGTATTCAAGGATTGGCACCAAAACCAGACTAAAGATTTTCAAGAGCAATGTTCTTGGAGTTCTTCTATATGGTGGCAGAGTCCTGGAAGGTCTCACGACCTGTATGCCACAAGATAGATGTATTTCAAACAAGATGTCTTAGGAGAATACTCAAGATTTTTCGGCCAAAGACCATGTCCAATGAAGAACTTTACCGCAGAACAAATACAGCGCCACTGTCAGTTAAGATCAAAAGGAGGAGATGGCGCTGGATAGGACACATTAACAGAATGGACCTGAATGCTATCCCCAGGGTTGCTATGAGATGGAATCCATTAGGGAAGAGGAAAAGAGGACGGCCTAAATTAACATGGAGAAGATCAGTAGGGCAAAAATTGAGAGAGGTTGGTTGGACCTGGAGCCAGGTTCAACGTTTGGCATCCGACAGGCAGCACTTTTCTTCGTTGGTGACGGCCTTATGTGCTACATAGAGCACGAAGAAGATTAAGTAAGTACCATTTTGGTTACCTTTTTACATCATGGGTTACAAATTACGGTTACAGTCATGGCTTTTTAACTTGTTTATTAAAAGGAATTTCAGGTAAAACGGTCTTGCAATTTTGTAATTTCACATGTAAAATTATAAATAAACGCTGAAATTTCTCGCCGTAATAATACGTTTAATAACATCTTGGGCATAATGAAATATGTCCAATAGTTTAATTGACAGACGCCTGATGGTATTAAAGCCCTTTTGTAATTTTAAAGTAACTGTTAAGTCACGGTTAGAAAAAGCCTTGATTGTTTGTCAGCTGGGCTTTGTCCTTTTTTCTGTTTCTGGAATTGTATTTGTTTCATTTATTTCGATAACGTTTTTACCGGCCGGCACTAATTGCATGGATAAGACAGGAGCTGAATCCACAGTAAGGAAAAAGATGGCGACTGGTATTGTTACCGAAAATGTTTTGTTCACGAAAACTCTAAAAGAGCGTATAAAAAGACAAAGAAAATTTGTAAGTCTGGAACGACTGCCGTTAAACCCTATCTTTCAAAATGCCCAGTGGGCTTAGTTTGGTTCCCAAGGTATTGTGGTAAAATGTATAGCCGCCATCTTTTTTATTATACGGTGGATTATGAGACATTGATTAAAATGTGTCTAATCTTTTTAAGTAACAATTAGTGTTACAACCTGTAGATGAGCTTGTTTTGGTTGTAAACAATTTCTAGTTTCAAGGCAATTTATGCTATTTGTTTGCAGAAAAGATGGCGAATCCATTTAATTGCCTTCAGAACTGTTCAGTGTAAACTTGCAAATGTCTTCAAAGTTAAGCGTCCAGTTACCTCTCTATTGTTGCATGTTGCTATGTCATATGCTATGCCGAACCGCTAGAAAAGTTGAACCATTACAGGCTCCAAGAACGTTCGCTAAGTTCTGTAAAAATGTCTACATTTCCTTTGTAAATTACAGTCTCTTTAAATTTGCACACAGAGCTCGAGATTTTCAAAACTCTATATAAAGTCTGTACATTTTAACACAAGTTTCGCTTTCAGATCGCATAAAATGTCTATGAAATGTTGTTATTTTTCTTGTAAAAGGTCTCTTTTTGCAAAGTTTACAGAGATTTTGCAGTATATAAACAAATCTCTCTTAAATCTAAACATTTTCTCCGTAAAAAGAAAAAAGTCTGTAAATTAAAAAATAAGATTTCGATATTATATCTGTAAAATTTGAGTTAAAATAGAAGCACAAAATGTCAGGAAAATATACCCAAATAAATTACACAAAATGTCACAGAAACGTACACATAAAGTTGTAAAATGTAGACATTTTAATAAATAAATCAATATCTACAAATGTCTACATTTTCTCAGTAAAATCAGCTTGCGCAACAGGAAAGGGTGTAAAAGCCATCTCAAAATCTCTACAAAAACTTTTAAAGCAAATTGAACATTTCATAAGTCTTAATATAATGTGCACAAATACACTACACAACAGGTCACACCAAGAACACAATATGTCCATAAGATCACCATGTAAAATAGGAAGATATTTGAAACGATAACTTTATCTTATTATAATTATAGTTTTGTGATTTGCAAACTAAGGATTGTCGCAGGTACATGTACAAAAAAATATAATAATCTTGCCTTTCAATAGCACAGTATGCAATTCTGCTGTCAACTTTTACTGCCGCTGTATACCAACGTTTTTTATCTCTGTTGTGGATGATAAGGCAAAGCCATGAGACTGGAACAGTTTCACACTAATGGCTGCTGAAAGCAGTGTCTTTATGTTTTAGGTTTTGATCAATCTACTCAGGGGAACTGGTCAAAACTACTATACTCGAAGAGGAGCCACCTTTGGGGTAGGAGGGGGGTTCTCAAAGACACCACCTATCTTCGAACGTTACCAACAATTTCAATTCAATTCAATTCAATTTTTATTATTAATTTCAATTAATTCATCAATTAATTAATGTAAATTAAAACAAATGAAGAATTTAAATATCTACAAACCCAACAATAATTTATTGGCTTTTAAATTTGAGTTGACACAGGAATATTCAGCTAGCAAGAGTTGGCATTACTAGACAAACAAGAAAAGTTAGGTTTAAATCTCACTGTAATTTTTTACTGCTGGATAGAGGGGTGGCTATGCAATAAAGACACCATCTTTAGACGTTGAGCAAGGGGGGTGGGGGGTGGGGGGGGGGGGTGGGGTGCAGGCAGACACCACCAACTATTTTGTGGTTTTGTGGTTTGGTGGGTCCTGTTCGAGTGAAGTAGTTTTGACCTCTTCCCTAGGACAAGGCACGTTGGATGGATTGTAAACAGAGATGATTAAAAACAACCGAAATTAGCTATATGTTAAGTAACGAGATCGCAAACTTACCAAATTTAGTAGCATTATGTTACGCGATTTGCACAGTGTGTAATGTATTTGGGCACTCGTCTAAACGAGCATGCGCAGTCTTCTTAGAAGCTCCATTCCACCGTAACTGTATTTTTCAGAGATGAAAATTTCCACATTCAAGTTGGATATATTTTGAATTGGGCAAATCATTGACAGATATTAAATATAACAGTCAGTGACTCAGTGAGTCAGTGAGACCATGACAGATGCTCATTTAGATAAACACGAAGAGATTTAGCAGAATAGACTCGTTTTATGAAAGTACCACCTTGCCTAATCTCAGGAGGATAGCCAAGGTTAGTAAGATTGTAATCGGACCCGATAATTAGGTATTCTGTTTTGTTTGGTGTTTAAACTCAATTTGTTTGCTACTGTCTAATACTTTCCAGATCATGGTTTGTACCATTCTGTAATTCAAAATAATTTTTTACCAGACAAGGTAAAATTAGTGTCCGTCTGCAGACATTCTTAGGACTAAGAATTCGAACAATTATGCAAATCATTGACATGCAGACGGTTGGTGATACTCAGTGAGTCAGTGAGTCAGTGAGTTAGCAGCGTGAGTGAGTGAGTCAGTGAGTGAGTGACTGTGTCAGTGGGTTAGTGATAGAGTGACTGAGTGAGTCAGTGAGTCAGTGAGACAGTGAGACAGTGAGACGGTGAGACAGTGAGACAGTGAGTCAGTGAGTCAGTGAGTCAGGACGGTGAGTGAGTGAGTGAGTGAGTGAGTGAGTGAGTGAGTGAGTGAGTGAGTGAGTGAGTGAGTCAGTGAGTTAGTGAGTCAGTGAGTCAGTGAGTCAGTGAGTCAGTGAGTCAGTGAGTCAGGACGGTGAGTGAGTGAGTGAGTGAGTCAGTCAGTGAGTCAGTGAGTCAGTGAGTCAGTGAGTCAGTGAGTCAGTGAGTCAGTGAGTCAGTGAGTCAGTGAGTCAGTGAGTCAGTGAGTCAGTGAGTCAGTGAGTCAGTGAGTCAGTGAGTCAGTGAGTCAGTGAGTCAGTGAGTCAGTGAGTCAGTGAGTCAGTGAGTCAGTGAGTCAGTCGGTCAGTCAGTCATCTTTTGTTTCAGGAGATCTTCCATGAAGCGAACAAAGATTGAAAGATTTGTAATGTGGAAAAGAACGCTTTAATTGTGAAGTTTGTCCTAACCATAAAGCCACACATGGCCCCGGCCGGTATTTACGGCACTCACTACTGATACTAATGTTAGATAAACCTTCCTAGTCTAAACTGAGACCAGCCATGCACGTTTTTAACAGCATGTTTCCTCAGCAGATTTGTTATTTAACTGATGTCAAATTTGTTTGGTGTATTAAGAGATTAAAGGTACCACATATTCCATGTTTATTTGTGTAGCAACTTATAAGGTCGCAGATAGGTATCAATACGCTCGTTTGAAAACCTTCAACCTCCACGGACTTAAACGTTTCCGGTGTTGACTTTCAAGAGGGCAGACGCTCGTTGTCCGAAAATTATTCATTCACAGGCACACAGATCATTCACTTAAAGCTTTTGAAATAGTTTTTTCTCTAAATCATCAAGTTTTTGCTTTATTGTCCTTGCCCCCCTCTTTGTAGCAATGCAATTCAATGTAGTTAATAATTTGTAACGTGGTTAAAATTAAGGATTTTAGGATTTGTTGCTAGTTCGTCTATGAATCTATCTCATTATGTGCATAGGTGCATGAAGCACGCTCATTTCACAGAGGTTTACGTTAAAGGACCTTAAAGGTTTAATAAAAAGTTAGTTGACTTTTGAAGCCCCTCTCAGCAGACCGAAATCATTTGCTATGTTCATCTCTCCTGAGCATTGGTTAAAGCTATCACGTTATTAAAATACTGGCTTAAATAAAAAAAAAATACTGGCGTAAAAAAAATAATTAAAAAAAAAATTAAAAAAAAAGTAGAAATAAATACTGGAATACGCATATCATTACAACTTTTTAGGGCTCTTTCTTAAGATAGAAAAAAAATGGATCTAATTTTTTTATGACACTGTACCTATTGTGTCTACGGCCATTCCGACTTAGTATACAAGTGTATACTTCATTCTTTACTGTATTTAACTAAAGCTGAATGTATGTAAGCAGTCCTTGCAAGTGAAAATTTCGTACTTCAAATTTCCTCTGGTAACTTTTAGTGATGGTTATTGTCAGACGCTAATATTGCGAGCAAAGATGTTTGGCGTCATATGAGTACTGACCCATACAAAACAGACTGTACGAAAATAGCAGCTTTTTACAAGTTGTCTATGATTGCTATAACATGTATCGTCATTGAGATTGACTTCTCAAAATTAAATTATGATATTTTAGTTGACTGACTTGTTTGTTGCACAAGAATATCATTTAGTATATGCCTTCTATGAGTCGAGTGCTCAGAAATACCTTTTAACAAAAGGTCTTGCTTTAGGCAATTACTCCAGTCAAGTGTCTACATTCCATTATTTTACTCAATCAGTAAACTAAGTTAAGTTTTCATTGCAAACTTATGGCTGCCTTCATATTGTAAGAGCTTCGATCAGAGCTCGGGAATTATGAAAACGGAATAGTAACTGTAGCTGTATGCTAACATCTTATATGTTGTGTTTATTTGTCTTCTGACGCAACGAAGCAGGAACAATTTGCTTCGCGTTTAACCCTTCTCCTGACAGAATTCTATACACTTAAACTGAATTTTCAGTGCCATTCATTTAAATGCTGTCGATACACTTGGGTTTTCAATCACAAACCTTGCGTTGGAGACATGATGTGTATGGGAATAATAACCGATTATATTATCGGTGACTTAAGACTGTCGGATAGCTTAGCAGCTGCCATATAATAAGTTATGTAATAGGGCCTGATCCTACATGGCTGAGTACAGTTGAAATTTATAGTGACTATGCGCACTTAGTAAAGCATAATAAACTCTACAACCCTGTAAACACTTTTAAACACTGAGCTTTCATTTGAAATTGGGTTACATTGTGCACTGGTGTTTTTTATCCGGCACAGACATAAAGAGACCCGACAGAAATTGAGTAAAGGCTTTAGCGGAGCGAAACCTCAGGGCCAACTGATTATTTGAGATATATGTATATATAACTTTGAACCAAAATGTTATGTTTTACTTTAGCATTTTCTGCTCCAAGGGAAATATAGCCACCTTTTCCCATACCTACATAAAGCAACATCAAAACAACTTCAAGGAACATTCAAAATACAACAAGAAGATTGTGATTACGTAATCCACTCGGTCGCATTCCTCAGCTGAATTTTCAGTAATATTTCTAGTGTCCCTCATATTCCTCTTTCCTGTAAATTATGCACATATTACATAAAATGTTTGTTGCCTTTCTTTTCAGTCTCATGCTGATAAATTATAATTAAAGTTTTAAAGACTTGTTATATATATATACAGCAAGTTGACTGAGTCAGGATGTAGCACTGAATAATTGAATTCAGTTAGATGATATCAATCTTTCGAAGGGTCGTACAAGATGAAATTCATATATTGATACGGAATGATGTAATTTTTCTAAGTATGCTGCGAATTGGAAGAGTCTCTGCAGACTGTTGCAATATCTGTTCTTACACTTAATTGTATGCCATGGCATTTTTGAATGTTATGTATCATTTAGGCAGATATTGGACCAGAAGATGTCAACCCTTATCAAAATCGAAGTATGGTCAGTATACTTTTTGTGCACAAAGAGTAGACATTATCTGTGTTACATCAGTTAGGTGTATAAATTTAGTATACATCAAATATACATCATGGAAAACTTCAGCTTGCCAATTCATGGTGATGTATACTTGCTGTATACATCAGTGCTCTGTCATGGCTTGGCTGTATACTTTCTGTATACATCACAGATGGCCTCCATGGAGGACATTCAAAGATGTATACTTATCATGAGGCCAAGCACATCAACTTTACATCCAGTCTTCGTCAACCGAGGCTTTAAAATGATAAAATTCAATTCGAAACAGAGCAATTCTTTCCTTCTATAAATCAAACTGCATGGCTTTTATTCTTGGCTAAACTTCTTTTCCCAAAATACAAATATATAAGAATCCGAACAGAAGGAATACTAAAATTTTAACACTGAGTGGTTTACGTATTATTTCTACAAGGCAAATCATTTTGTTTGGGCTGACCGTGTTCTGTCATTTCAATGCTCAAGATTGTTTTCGATTGCTTGTCTTAATCGTTTAGTTAGATTTTCTGCTGATATTTTGCACAGCGAACTGTTCTTCTATGAATAAAATCGAAAAAGTCAGAATAGTTTTCCTTCTGAACTGCTCGTTTGAAACGTCGAAGGTGTTGGTTCACTGACTAAGGGATCACTTTAAGTGTAAACAACTGCTAATGTGTCTTGAGTTCCGACATCGATTGTCTAAGCGGGACTGAATTTAGTAAAAGGATAGAATATATTAACTTGAAGTCTAATCCAATTTTATGAGGATGCTTTCAATTCATGCAGCTGAATTTTAAGAACAGATAAAATGTCTTGAGACTCTGGAATATAGTGAAAGCATTTGCTAGGAACACTGTGATGCAGTTATGACTTAATTGTGACACTGATAACATTGAATAAGACGTCTAAACTCTGTTGAGTTGCGAGCCCAGATATAACCAACAATCAATTAGTTTCACTTACATTTTTTGCCGGCGTGTCGAGAGATATGCGCCATTCGAGAGCTGAGCTATTGCTGCAGAGCTGGTAAAACGTTGAAAACATGCACTCCAGTCCAAGATTATCTATGAAATTTGGTTTAAATCTGCAATCGATTTTCAGCGAGACAGCTGAGTTCAAGGGTCTCGGACGCTCATTTGTCTGTGTCAGTCAGAAAGAAGCAGTGAGCTTTTGAGAATATGTCATTTCTAATAAGCCTTGATTTATTCTTCAAAACCACACATTACTTCTGGTAAGAGAATTTCAGAAGCTCAATAAAATTTACGAACTTGCATTTTTTCACTGTGAGATCTCGGTGGGATAAAGTGTGAACTGACTTCATTTATGCCACAGACAACTGCAGTATAATGTCCATAAAAGAAGTCCTGAAAGCAACTGTCTCTTCTCCTTCCAAATCGTTTCGTTCTTGCAAGCGCTTTCTTTGTGGTCATCGGACTGATTTTATTGAATTTAAAATATCCGATAAGATAAAAGAGCATCAGTACAGAGGATGAATATAGCAGAAATCCTTACAAAACAGCGTGAAAAGAAAAGACAATTTGTAAATAGATGGTTCGACTTAGGCCTTGAGCTCGAACGTTAACTAAAACAACTTGTGTTAATGTCGTCGTCTAAGTTCTTATGGAGTATATTCCTTGGAGACTATGAAAGATCTTTTTCGCTTGCATGCTTGATTATCTGGCACCTAAAGCGATAAAGGGCTTCCAGGTTGGTGATAAAGGTTTCTGACCGGCGAAAACCGACCATAAAAACATTAGACTGCAGGGTTCAAGAACTTGTAACTGTTATGAAATGTTTCCGTAGCTAAAACAATTTCTAAAAGGATATTTTGTCACTCATGCAACCCTATCACAGAGAAAATGCATAGATTAATCCTAATTGTTTTCATTAGAATCTAAAAGCTCACTAAATAAATCAAACTGTAAAAACATTTAAATTGATCAAGAAAACGCGCGTGTCAAAAGACTGCTGGAATCTTTTATTTTGCCTGAGATATTCTGAGCAAACTGACTTAGATGAATAAGGGCACGTAGCTAAACTTAAAAAAAAAACTGTAATATAAAAATAAACCGTTTTATCATGAAATCTCATGTTGGACAAAACACGCACATCGGCATACCATAGTCCTTGAGAAGAACGTCTGGCATGGCACGGGAGATTGCGCAAACTTGCTATTGAAATGAAATAAATAACATATTTATTTACTTTCTGACCTTTCAAATACTTAATCTTCTACAAAACCGCCAGAAACAATTTATCATGAACCTAAAATCCCTAGAGAATTGTCTATCAGCCTTACTCTTTTTAAGTCCACTTTCCTGTCTCTTTTTCTCTATAGTGTGTGTGCCAGTGTCACGCAATAAAAAATAAAATCAAAAACCGTGCATTGAATGAAGTAAAAAAATTGAGATATTGTAAACGATAAATAAAGAAGACAGTTATTCAAGTTTAAGGTGTGTGCGTTCCCCCAAAGTTGAGATATTTGTCGAAATGTGCCGCACAAAATTACAGAGCTTAGTATGGGGTCGCCATGTTATGTTGGAGGACCTCTTTAGTCCTCCAACATGGCGGCCAGTAAATAGTGTAAACATCTGTAACTTACTTTGGCTATTTAGTGGACTGATTATCTGAACCGAGCCAAAAAATATTTACAAATGTACTTTTCCTGGTACTTAAACTCGTAAAATGGCTTAAAATCACGAGATAAGTGTATATTTTTCGACAAACGCGATCGTAGGGTTATGTCACGCACCGCCATAACTTCGAAATTCAAAATGCGCTGGTTTCCAAACGAAGGATGCTATTGAGCTGGAAAGTTGTAAACAGCAATAAATTTGGTACCTCTTATGCCTGCTGAGGATAAAACATTTAGTGGCTCTTTAGTTTTGGACTTGAGAATTTGATGACGTCAGGCGCACACACTATTTGATAACACACGTTTTTTTAAAATTGAGTACGTCTTGTGAAAGTTTTGGAACAGTGAAAGCGTTCCACCTTTTCTATAAATAACGTTTGAAACCTTCCTAGAGTATGAAATAAAATGTTTTCGTTGCTTCATTTGCTTTGCGAATTTTGTGTCCGGCGCGGAATCTGTTTTTTCATTCCTTCAGTCGCTGTGATTGGCTTCTCGCGTCTGTGGTTTGTCGCGTCACGAGAAAAATCAAGTTGATCACGAAAGTGCAATAAAATTTCTTCCCATTGACAGAATTCAGTTTTCGATAGTTATTTCATAATAGCAATAGACCATATCCTTTCTGTAGGCCAACTGGCGCAATAAACAACTCGGGATGACGGGAAAACACGACGGAAAAGCTTGTTAATCACTCGGCTAACGACTCGTGATTTATTTACAAGCTTTTCTCGTGTTCTCACAGTATCCAGCGTGATTTACTGCGCCGGTAAACCGATAGAAAAGGTGGTCGATCACTTAAACAAACAGTCCTGAAAATTAGGTGAACGTTAACTCTCTTACTGTATAATCTTCTTAGAATGATTCTAAAAGGATTCAGATTTTTACCATAATAGTATAATAATATAATTAATCAATATTTTACAAGGAGTCTTCCAATCACGTAGAGGTGGGTTTTAGGAGGACCCTCTGAAATGTCAAAAACCAGAACTGTAATTGAGATCTTTTGAGATCAATTGAAACTACTAATACTAATAATACTTTATTTATTTAGCGCAATTTCTATCGCTTTCCAAGGTTAACCCAGGTTAAAAAAGTAATCCCTCAACAAATCAAGTTAGAACAAAACTAATTTTAAGCAATGCCGCAAATTATTGTGGTCTTGTCACTTTGGGTGAAAAAGCAGTCGAAATTAAGGCGGGGGTACACCCGAATTTCAGTAAAATTTTGGTAAGTTTAAAGAGAGGTTGAAAGGGAAAAAACGGTTTTTGGAACACCACCAGACAGTTGTCCGACCGCACAATGGCACCCCAGGTTGTTGGGCAACTGTTTGGAGTGTATCTACCTATTTTTAACTTCAAACTCTAATTTTAAAACAACACCAAATCTTCCAAATTTCCTATTTCCATAAATTTTACTAATCCTTTGAGAAAAACTATTTATCTTCAAATATACCTAAAAATCACCAAAAAATTTTACAAAACGACCCAAAACATAGATATGTGAAATGAGCATAGAGATTATTGATTGCTTGAAACGTAAACGAGATATTTGCATTAAAAACATAAAACCCAGCCAAAATACGGCTTTCGGGTGTACCCCGCCTTAAGAGAACGCACGCAATCAAAAATACTAAAACAGAAAACAGCCCAGCTGGCAAACAGTCAAAGCTTTTTCTATGAAATTAAAACGAGCAAAAATACTTCAATGACACTGTGGGACGAATTGCAGGTGAGGCATTTTCAGATTTGTCATGGCTTGTTCAACGAGTGACCGCACCTCGGACCCTGGGACAGTTAGTTGGACAGGGAGGAGCTAAATCCGGCAAAAATTGAAGCGTTGAAAGTTTTGCTACCCCTGGGTTTCCAAGGATGGAAGAGACAGCAGTTCTGCTAATAAAGAAATCTTGCGAATCCCGGGAATATCTCTAGTTATATCATTACGCGTCATTCAGTACAACAAACATGTGTGTTTAAGATTACTCTAATTTGGAACACCCGCCAAAATACTTACCTCATAATTGCATTATCGCTCCACCACGCAGATGTCGAGTAACAGCGTGTAAATGGGATTTAAAAAAAAAAAGAAAAAAAAAAAAAACAAGGCTAATAGCCAATTCTTTACGGGATTTTAGATTCAAGGTCAATTATTTTTGGCAACTGATTTTTATGTAAGATTAATGTAGCAATCCTGATACCTCTCTCAAGACTATGGTATGCTGGCCTATCTGCATATTTCGCTCAACAAATGGTTTGGGATAAAACATTGGTTAGACGCCCCTATTTTTTTAATCTCAGAGAAAATAGAAGATTTCAGTCGACGTTTCTAAGACTTTCGTCTTGTGTTTTCATGATATTACAAACGTTTTTGCTTTTGATGTTGGTTATTGATATTTTAGATTCTTATATAATAGCATATAATGTCGGTTTAAGAATTTTTTCCGCAGTGGAGTTGCGTGAGTGATAGATTATCCTTTAAGCCATTGTCTTAGCGATGGGGACATTATATATAACGTTGCCCAGTTTTTAATTAAGCCTCATTGTTTATAGTGGTGGGTTCCGGCTGAAACTCTTATCACTAGAACTTTTATCATTCAAAGCGTCCCTCGCACTTGATTCTTTTCTAAGCCAATCAAGAGTAAATGCAGTGAGGCGGGAGTGAGGGAACACAAGGTCAACGAATGTACGGCCATGGTACTGGGAGGAACTGGGACGATCGGGAACCCCTGGGGAAAGCACGAAGTCGCCGGCGGAACGCACAGGAATTTTAATGGGAGCAAGGGCATTTCAAAAGGATACATGTGAGAAGGTACATGGGGGAACGCACACAAAAGGCGTGGTGAACATGAATGAACGAGCAAACCAAATAAGAGAATCCACAGGATGGACATGTAGTCAAATCATCTGATTATCTCAAAGAGGGGGGGGGGGGGGGTGTAAGGGGGGTCCGAAAACCGCAAAGCCGCACAGAAATACGCCAAAAAACCGCGAACCGCATCGGATTTTTTCCCGAATACAGAAACCGCACGTCCTCTTCGCTTTCAGTTGCTACCTCGACGACCTCCGTTGCCATTGTTGCGCATTAAATCAAACCAACGAGAACACGAGGCTGTACGGCTGTACGAGCTAACAACCGGCATTGAATTTTACGAAGTCGACGCATCATTGACCAAAACGGTTAACTGCACATAAGTATTAACTGGGAAAGACCGTAACTGCAAACCACAGAGTTAAATTGTAAACCGATGTAATAAACCCTAATGCGTCGTAAAACAAAACACTTATCTCGCGCTTGCAAAACAACCGGATGCCAACCGTTCTAAAGAGTGTCATCACCGCAGACACTTTTTTTCACCGAAAACCAAGACCTAAAGGTTGTTATAACCGCAGACCGCCTAGTGTTTTGAAACTGCGACACTGCGAATTAAAATAAAAATTACCGCAAAACTGCACCAAAAATAACGCAAAACCGCATCACCGCAAACCCTTACGCCCCCCTCTTCAAAATTCTCGGCGTAATCATTGATAACAAACTGACGTTTAGTGAGTACATCTGTGATATTTAATTTTCAAGTAAACGAGCTGTAAGGTTGGGGTATTATTAGGCAATTTAATCCCATGGTCCGCAAAGTTAGAGCTGTACAAGTCCAATATTTTGCCCCGCCGTAAAATATAGGGATGTCGTATGGCACGACTTTTGCAAACTGATCAGCCGATAAGAAGAACTGAGAGAATTCAAGAGCGCGCACTCAGGGCAGTCTTTAAATCGAAATCGGAGGCATACTGTGACCTTCTAACAAGAGCAGGTCTACCACGCCTGCACCAACAACGGTAACAAAATATCGCCATTCTCATGTAATTTTATGTTAAAAAAAGGGACTTGTGCCCATGCATTTATATAACAGAAATATTCAGTACTACCCCGAAACAGTATAATCTGAGGAAATTAACGCTGATTTTAATATTCCACGTTTTCGCACCGTGTATTATGGAAAGCATTTTTACGACATTTTGGAACAAATTAGACAACACCGATAGAGAAAAGCCTAATGATCCTAATGCCTCGAGTTTTAACAACAAAATTGAGACCTATCGCATTTAATAGATAATTGTATTATTATTATTAGTATTATTTAGCAATTATTGAATTCGGCTTTTGTAGGATATGAAGAATTCTGCAGATCAAGGAGGGTGTTATCCACAGAGGCCGAAGGCCGAGGTGGATAACCCTGCAAGATCTGCAGAATTCTTCATATCCTACGAAAGCCGAATTCAATAATTGCTTTATTATTCATTCAAAATATTTCCTTGTTCTTAAAGGACCCTAGTCAGCCTCCACCATTTTCGATGCCATCGAAATTATTGATATTGCACGGTGAAGTGAAATCTTATTGCTTTACAGTAAGTTGTGTTCCTGAAAGGGTGTGTGATTATCTGTTGTAGTTTCACAGTGATTTCCTTTGTTTCGACGTCCTCTGAATAAAATATAATAGCCAAACTCTTGCATGTAAACAAAAACAAAGGTGTGGCTGACTAGGGCCCTTTAATGGAGTTTCGCCATTTCGCTCTTTGTTCAGTTTTCCGCTCACCAAATGTAACACAACCTTGCCCCTCGGTCAACGGTTCAATAATCTGCTGCGGGCTGCACTTTAAGAAAAAACTTTATTTAAACTTCACAATAATTACTTACAAGATTAAAAAGGCTAAAAGGACATTTGAGTAATTATCATTTATATTATTATAAATTTTAAAACAGTAACAACAGCAAATTATCAATCGTTTACTAAAAAACGTGTGTTTTCATTCAACTCTACTACGAAACAGTATAACTATTAAAAAAACCGATTACAATTCTCGTATAAAAAATGGCCTATATAACTAGTTACAAAATTAAAACTTCTCATGAGGAAGTGACGGTCTCCAAAAAACTAAAATAATAATGCGAGTTGCACTTTTGACGTCATTGGTTCAATATTGGTCAACAGCAGTTTGTTATGGTGAATTATGCAGTCTTTGATGTTTTGCTTTGAAAATGTTTCCCCAGAAAACTCTTGCTTTGTCGTCGATCTGTTCTGTTTTATTTTTCTGTCCCTACGAGTTGCTGTGTTTCTGAATGCGACGAGAAGGGATAGAAATCTTCCACCGTTCACCTCTGAGGGAAAATAGTGGATCAATGCAATTCGTTGAGACGAAGAAAAAGAGTTCACGATCGCCGCGGGAACTTAAGTTTGCTTGCTACGTTTCAGGATAGAAGATCTCAGAAAAAGCGTTTAAATGACGAGCTTATGTGGCGTCTGGTGGTGTTCCAACACGATTTTCATGGCCAATACCCTCCCCAAGCTAAGTTAAAGAAATCTTGAATGATATCCTCTGTCTCAAAGGAAGAAGTTATTTGCGTTCGCGTCCACTCGTACGGAATCACACGAAGCAAATACTACGGTGCAATAACCAAGCGAATGAACTTCAACTGCCCCGTCGCTTAAACCAGTGAAAGCATTGAGCCAAATGACAACAACTTGGAGCGAAATGCGATCGCTTACACATTTTCTAAGATCGATTCTAACCTGAACTTTAACAATTCCTTCGGCGATCGTGAACTCCTTGCCTCCGTCTCTTTGGTTTCCCCTCCGAGGCGAACGAGGAAACTGAAAAAAAAAATCACTTTACCTGTTGTGGAAGATTCCACTCTGTTGCGGTGGCATTCATGAACACAAAAACGCGTAGGGAGGGCGAAACAAAGGGACCAAATCGACAACGAAGTAAGACTTGTCTGGAAAAGCATTGTCAAAACAAAACATCAAAGCCTGACTAGCCTCGCTTTCATTCGACTCGTCCCGGGCGAGGACCGAGTGGTCCGCCATATTTGCATTCGGTGTATGGGTTTCCTTCTCTTTCCTATATGAGTATGGGGCTCCGCTTGGCGGGCCGCCGGAGCTCCGCTATTAGATTCGGTTTTTGTGATATCCAGAATAATCAAGGTCTCGGTAAGGGTTATCAGCCTCAGACTTCGGCTTCGGCTGATAACCTCTACCTCGTCGACCTTGATTATTCTGGATATCACGAAAACCTCATCCAATAATTGTTTATTATTGAATGAGGAAAAGTAGGATATGAAGAATTCTGCAGATCAAGGAGGGCGTTATCCAACGAGGCCGAACACCGAGGTGGGTAATACCCTCCGAGATCTGCAGAATTCTTCATATCCTACGAAAGCTGAATTAAATAGTTGCTTTTATTATTCATGTAAAATATTTCCCCGTTTCTGTCTGGTTTAAACCACACGCATAATTCACTATAACCAGCTGCAATTTTCGAAAAGTTAAGGTGGCTCTGAACCCCCTTCGAGGAATTTTTTCAAACTTTGCAAAAAGTTGCATCTTATCATGCTGATTACAATTCGATAATAAAAAATGGGGTCACCGAGCTCGTTTTTGAGTTATAAGCGCTTAAAGCTAAAATTAAGGGTGTTTTTAGCAGGTCATATTGTTGCTATGGTAATCTATTGTGCCACAAAATTAACAGCAACTTGTTCCCCGATGATTGGGCAGTTTGTTGATACCATGATTTTGGCGTCAACCAGTATAGAGTGGTTATAATGACCCACCAAACTCTACGTCTTGAAAAGTACTGGAAACTGTTTTCAGCCACCTTAACTTGTTGAAAACAGGGCTGGATTGTTCGGAAGCCGGTTAACGCTAACCCAGGTTTATAAGTCAACCAAATTACAACTTTTTTTCTTGTACAATTTTTTTTGCTGCTTTGTTTTGTGTATATGGTGATCATTAAAACTCACAGGAGGCCTAACAGTATACAGAGAACCTCACGCAAAGTTACAAAACTTAAATCAAAATTCTACCTTTTCCTGGGTTAGCTTTATCATGCTCTGATCAACCTGGCCCTGGAGCTACGCTTTTAGGCTGGCCTAATTCTATATATTATGATTCCAAGCACCCTGAGAGGTTTGAAATAAGCTTACGTTCTAATTCGCTTCGCTCAACCGAACGTAAATTATTTTCTCTTTATACTAATACTAATTCTTATAAAGATAACACAGTATTTGATGGGTTGGCTGCTCAGGCAATCAAACAACCGTGAGAAATTAACAAAGTATCTTAGGCGACAGGCACGCCCTACATAAACACTTTGGAAAGATCTTACCGCGAAATTGCTGATTATCACCACTAGTTTTGCTTCTCTTGAAAGGATTGCCCAAGCTACCATGTGGCCTAGTTTCTTTTCTCTTCTTTTCTGCCGCACTCTTGGCCCTCTTGATTTTCTTTTCGTCTCCAGAGTTTGACGCTGGATCGTCCGATTCATATTCTCGCACCACAAGCCAATCGTCTCAGTTTCTGTCGGCTAACTTAACGAGCTTCTGCCTCTTTTAGATCTTCTCCTTTCCTTCGTTTGCCAACCTCTTCACTTCGTCCAAGCTATCAGCTTTGCTGGTAATATCAGTGAGAATCGCGTCAACTGACGCGTTAAACTCGAACTGTTTTCTATTTCCTCTGGATTTTAACTCGCAGGCTTCTTTTTCGATCTTGGACCGTTCTCGCCGAGCTGTGATGTCAAGTAGGTCTTGAAAAGGCCAAAACCTTGCTGAACCAACTCCGAATTCGGTTGACTTTAACTCTCTAAAGCTCTCAAAGGTCCAGGTTGATTGAGATCAGAGATTTGTGAAGTCCCCGATGTCGAAGCACCAGCACCTGCAACACTACCAGCACCAGCAAGCGATGAGTCTGTATTCCTCGAGAATCTTCTTTGACCATATTTTAGTCAAGCAGATAAGTTGCGAGTTGTATAGATTGCTAGAGTGAGATGACTAACGCTCGTTCAATTCTGCCTATACGTATATCGCACGGACCAATGAAAATTATACCAAATTACATTAGCAATTCAAATAAATACTTCGATCAGTGTTTGCGTACCAAAAACTCCCCCGAGAGAATTAAATTCAGTAGTAACAATAGAAAATATATTTGCTGGTAATTGCCATTTCATTCAATAAAAGACGTGCAATTTACTGGAGGTATAAATTTGGCCTTTACGTCTAATAGAAACTGAAGAAAATAGGAAATGCCATAGACAACAGGGTCTGCGTCAGTGGCAGCCCCTGTAGTACATTGAGGGCATTTGATGTCCAAAGGCTAACCTGGCTCGTCTAAATAAATTTGTTTTCTTTTCCAACAGATAGGAGATTAATTCCAGATCAACACCATTTCCACACTGATACTGGAACAAATCACCACCACATATTCTTGGCGGCCTCCGTATCAAAACAATTTGTAGAAATTTTGTACACTTACTTCAGTCTGCTCGTCGCTTGCGAACGGATCGGACCACATGTTGTTAAAAGATGCTAAAAGACTGATAGAAACTCACGGCAATAGTTTGTTGCTATTGTGCTACTCAATAGTCCTTTCAATGCTTTTTGATCTAGATCAGAACCGCGCACCCTAGCCAGGGCCAAGTTGAAAAAAATCCGATGACTTAGCCTGCGTGCCTGCGAGCAGGCTCTCGAATTTGGGCCGGGGGTGCGAGGGGAGAAGCCACGCGGAGGCTATTGCTCACATGCCAATGCAAAAAGACACCTGACACTAATGCCTGCTCAGACACTAGAGAGAGATACTAGAGCTTGCTCCATCCACACGAAAAATACCTAACTCTTCAGTTCAAAACTAGTCAATTATTGAAGTAAAGAAAAGAAAATCAAAGGCCTCTTGCACTAAGAGGTCACGTGACCAATGCCTCCCTTAAACAGTGAGTTGTAATCTTGCTGATGCCAAAAATTGACAGAACACATAAAAATTATCTTACAGCCGAAATTTGAGAGTAAACGCATTTGACGGAGATATTTTATGGTACTTTGATTTTTCAACAAATTAGTATGATTTGTATTGGCCGCCATGTTGGAGGGCATACTCTTGCCCTCCAACATGGCGGCCAAAACTACTTTTTGTTTATATCTTGTTAAATGTTTGATAGTTCCGTTCAGATGTGCTATAAACGTTACCACATCATCTTTTCAACATTTACCTTGAAGTTTAAGGGCAAAATTTGTGTCAAAAAACGGTAATTCATAATTTTAAAAATCAAGTTTTAGTCACGTGACCAGCTAAGGGCTTTCTTATTTTAAGCAAATGGTGCGGGTTTGAAAAACCAAATCACTATTATTTTGTTTTAGAGATGACCCACTAATAGTATTTCGAAGGCAAAATCATGTAACTTTCATTTTCATAAAAACGATGTCACATGTACATGACCTCTTAGTGCAAGTGGCCTATAACAGCAAAACAATTTTTTCTCTACATTTATTTATTAGAAATTGTTGAAGTGAATTATTTCTATCGTCATTCATACTATCTGGATTCTGGATTCCGGTTTCAGGTTTCCGATTTCCGTTTCTGGTATTCCGGTTCCGGATTCCAGATTCCAGATTCCAGACTCTACATTAACGTTTTCGGATTCTCGTTTCCGGATTTCCGTTTCCGGATTTCCGTTTCCGGATTCTCCCTTTACCGTTTTTGGCAGGTAAAATCCCTGGGAACGAGGTTGGAGCCAAGACAAGGTAAGCTAATATGGCGGACGGAGGAGAAGCAACGCCCCAACAAAGTCAGAAGAGTTCAGAGGAACCGCTTGGGTTGAGGGCTGTCTTGATTGGAGCTACTGGCGCTATTGGCGAGTGTTTACTCGGAGAACTTTTGTGCTCTAAGGTTTGTTCAATGGGTAGTAAATCTCCTCCAGCGTTTGTGTGTGTCATTTTAGTTACCAACTTTTGTGCTGCTGTCATACACTGTGTCATATGGTCAATCAAAGTGCATGTTTTGAAGCTATTTGCCGTGCGTATCGGATAGCACGATGGGGTGTCTCAAAGACCAAGACCTAAGACCTATGATATAAGACTTAACAAAGACCACCAACGAATCTCGAAAACTAAGACCTTAGACCCCTTGGGGCGGATCTACAATGTGGGGCTGGCTGTGGGGAGTTCAGAATCAACATACTTTGCGGCCAACCTGTTTTCCTGATTCTAAAATCAAGAAAATTGTAAAAATCAACCTTTGGATTTCTTATTTCTCAATTGTGGATTTCAGATTTTCAGGGCACATTGCGATTTGCGATTTCTGATTTCTAAATTCTGATTTCAAGTTTCAGAGTTCTGAATTTTGAATTGCTATATCTAATATCGGGTTAGTCATGGCCTGAAAATAAAATTTTTCACATCTATAATAATCAGAACTTAGCACTGAATTACACCTAATTTACAATTTTCTTGATTTTAGAATCAGGAAAACAGGCTGGCCACAAAGTATCCTGATTGTTAAGGCTTTTGGTCTTTGGCGGCACCTTCTTGAACCCCCTTATCTAGAATAATGTATCAGTCCCAGCACCCGCTATGAATCTCAACAGAAGCTTATCAATCTGATCAATAACAAAGCCCCATGACCTTTGAATTTTTAAGACTTTCATGTAAGATCCACTTCAGTTCTTAAAAGGTAAGAGCAAAGACCCTTCTCTGAATATCAAAAACTCAGACCTAAGACCCCTGCCAAATCTCAAAAACTCAGACCTTAGTGTGAAACTTAAATCAACAACAGGTGACACTGTCGCTGCCATGTTATTTTATGCACATCAACTGACCTAAATTTAATGTTTGATGAGTCTGGCCAAAATAAACATAGCTGTAAGATTTGTGCACTGCAAAACCAAATCCAGTTAGGTCAGACAGTAACATGGCAGCAACATGACCCTGATTCAAATGTTGTGTCATTCAAGATTTTCTGAAGCCATTTAACAATTCTCCTTTTAACTCCCTGTGGAAGTGCAATCCTGCTAAATACAAAATTAATGTGACATTTTGTGAATTTTGTTTGGCACCACACAAAAAGATGTTTGAATCACTGTTGTGCCAGAATCCTGTAGTACAGTAGAGCTTGCCAGTCAAACTTAAAATGCTCAACGAATTTGATTCAACATTTTGATTCAGATATCATACTTCTGGTGTGCTTTCGTCTAACTTACTGATCCCAGATGACTGTTGAAATGGGTTTTTTTTTCCAGAGCATTTTATGCAAAATTTCTTTAAGCTGCAGATCAAAATTAAGTGATCATATGATAACACTCATCTCTTAGCACAAGGTAAATGCTATCTCTGCGATGAATTTGGAACTGTCAAACTCTACTCTGTAACAATAAAATGATCTCCAGTTGGTTTGTATCTGGCTAGAAAGTGCGAAACTCAACAAACTTGCAAACAAACTAACCCAATAGACCTTTATCACACGGTGGCCATTTTGAGTCCCAGGAGAACAAAAAGCTTTGTTTTGCCCGTCCAGCCTCATACTGAATGAGAGGTTAGACGGGCAAAATCTTTTGTTTCAGCATTGGTTGATAAAGGTCTATGGCAAACAAACCCACTCAATGGCAAGATCCACACATCGCATGATCATGAAATTCATCATAACATGATCACTTTTTTAAATCTGTAAATGAAACTAATGGTGTGTGCAATGGCCATTTCAACAGATGTCTGGGATCAGTCTGTTGTAATTCCAGAATTTTGCTCGGCATGGCAGAAGCAACATGTCTGCACCGTGCCTGAAATGAAGCTTTTGAAATTGTAGTATTGAATGTTAATGAAATCTTGCAGAATGTGTCAAAAGTTGTTTCATTGGGCCGGAGAAATGCCACAGTTCCTGAAGAATACTCTGTTGACCAAAAAGCAGAGGAAGAGTCAGGGAGGCTCGAGCAGCATGTTGTGGGTACAGAAATATTTTTCAATTCTTGTAATTTTCCTGTTTTTTAAAAAAAAATATTACAGTTAAACTTTCATTAAGGGTAATTTATGTAAGATCACAAAATTTTATGTATACCCATTGATCATAAAATATTCCACAGATTTTTGTTTGGAATCTCTCCATCTCTAGAGCTGGAAATTCTAGTTTTGGTTTAATTTTGGCTTTTGAGATTCCCTTGTCACTTAGTATTTCTAATAATTAACCCTCCATTGGTTAGGTTTGGATTTTTTCTGGAATCACATAATTTAACAGCTCTGGTGTTCATTTTCTTTTTCTGCAAGTGCGATAGAGCAGGCATACATTGCAAACTGTGCTCACATTCTTTTGAAATGCCCCTCGATTCAATATTTTGTTTGTTGAGTCAAGACCTTCTGTGAACAAACTACATTGTAGTACCCTGACCTTGAACGGCACCCATTTTCTTATTTCTCAGTTCAAAGTATGGGTAACTGAGGGGACATTCAAGGGTGTCTGAACACTGCGATTTAACTGCGAAAATGTGTCTGCAAGTGCCATATAAAAAATTTGTCAAACATCACAGTACTGTAAATACTGCCCTGTTGAAACTCGATGTCAAATGAAATCTACTAACTCTGTATGCATTACTCTGTGATGTTTAGAGCAAGTAACACACTGCCAGATGTTACTTATTTTGTCTAACTTGAACTTTATGCAGTTTTAGTAATTAACAAATTCTTAACTTATGCCCTCTGGTCATTGGCCTGGCAGGGGGTGTGAGGGTGGGAGATAGGGGATTGGGGATGGGTGATGGGGGTATTCCCATATATACTGCTGTTTGGACAAAGGTTGTCCCACAAAAGTGTAATTATTTTAGCGTAAGTGACAATTTCAATTGGCATTATGGGCAGTTAAAGAGTTTGGTTTTGCTTGATTGAGGTTCAAGGTGATTCAGCAATGAGGAATGAGAAAAAAGGAATACAGTACATGTATTTGTGCTGTTTCCTTCCACCATGCTGAAACACCTTGAGGTTCACTCAAGCAACCTTAAAAACCACCATTATACCCATAATAACTTTCAACATTGTAATGAAGACAACCTTTCTCGAAACAGCTGTACATACATGTAGGTATGTGTTGCTGTGAAGGGTATGCTTTTCTGGCAGTACTAAGGGTAAAGAAATCAGACAGGTTTGGTCTAGAGTAGGGTGTAATTGGACTGAGTGTATTTATAATATATAATTTAAGTGTAGTGTTCTTTACCTGGGTTTCTATAATACATGTAGAAATTGAAGTGACTTTGTCAGATATTTGGATTAGTTGGGGGAAATTATATAGTCTTGGATAAACCAAGGGTTTTGGTGTCCATGCAGTTTAGAATAGGATTGCAAAATCAAGCCGATCATGGTCTAGCATACTTCCCAATGGCACACCCCGTCCCAAAGATTTACAGAGTACCCCTTTCCCCCTGGGGTCATTGGCCTTATGTTCATGAATGCATTCGAGAAACTGGAAAAGGGTTGGAAAACCTTGAAAAACTCAATCATTTAACATTCAAAACGCATGCATGGCTATCCCTACATTTTATGTTATGAACTGGAAGTGTCAGACAAGTCTCTTCAATAACCTTTGCATCTTTATTTATTTATTATAACAGTCTTATACAAGTAGATTGAAAGAGAGTATAATTATAGTAGCCTTTCTTTTCCCTATGATACCAGACTTTGAGACGATAAGCAGTGAAACAGTTGGAGCACAATTTAAGGACAAAGATGTTTTCTTTTGTACTTTGGGTACCACTCGGCGTGCTGCTGGATCAGCTGTAAGTCATAATTGCTTAATGGTAATTGGTAAATACACATGTAATAGTTCAAGCTTATGATATCTAACCCTCAAATTCCTATTGATAAGTGACAAACAATATTTAGCTCTTAATTTTTTTTCCCAACACCATGTTAAATTACTGTCAGCTGAGTGTGGTTTAAGCAATGGAGAAAGAAGATCCGATTGTACAAACCTGGGAATTTCCCAGTTCTAAGGAATGTTTTAATGACGAAAAATTACAATTCAATTTTCTTTGCAAATAGAAAAGGTTCCTGCTTATGAATCTACATAATTCTTTTTACCTTATCTGAAGTCATTTATTTTGCTGGAGATAAGGGGGTAAAGGATATGCTATGGTTCACCTTGATTTATTGTGCCCCCTCCATAAAAACATCTCTGAGGGTGGATGAACCTTTGCCCTAAGGACGGTAAAGGACTAGAACAATTTGCGTCAATCACTAAAAAACATGAACTCTTTGAAATCCTTTAAGTCTGAATTATGGAAAACATTATTTACTACACTGTAAATTCTCAGAAGACAAAGGGATCGTTTGATATAAATTAATGACAATCTAGATAGATGCTTTTGCATGCTATTTGCTTTTACAGTCAAACTAAGTGAAGCTTACCCCTCAAGATTGTATTAATGAACTGATTATTTGAAACTTGAACCCACTAGTGGTTTCAAGAATGCAATTATAGTGAATTGATTATTCAAATATTGAACTCGCTCATTCGATCCAAGAATACAGCTAACGGTTTCATTTTCGAAAAATCAATTCACTATAATTGCATTTTAGAAAAGACTAGTAGGTTTGAAACCTACTAGTCGCAACAGTTTAAAAATTGATTTGTCTTGTTTTTAAATTCTACCTAGAATATTTTTTGTTTTTTATTCTATTGTAAATAGTATCTACTCCTAATGTCAGTAGTTTTTATAAATTGTATTTTGTAGTTTTTTAGAGGGCGACAAGTTCTTCAGTAATATTTGTTACTGTCAAGTCTCTCTGTATCTCTCTCTCATTAGACAGTTCAGCTCTCAGAACAATGGTCAAAGTGAACTAAGAATGTATAGTATGTTGTTTTCCCGAGCAACTTTGTTTATGCCTGTCTCTGTTATTCTATTTTTAGGCTGCTTTCAGACATGTGGATTATGACTATGTTGTTAACTGTGCAAAAATTGCGAATGAAGCCAATGTTCCTCACGTGGCATATGTATCCTCAGAACGTGCAAATTCATCTAGTTTTTTCCTGTATATCAAAACTAAAGGCGAGGTAAACTATGAAAACAATATCTATAATATTTATAAATTAATACCTTTTTTAAGAAAAAAATTTAAAAATAGCAAATTATTAGAAATAGTAAATTGTTAGACTTGACTCATATCTGTGAAAAAAGTACAAACAAAGTGTTTTGTTTTTAATAGTTAACTATGGTGTCGCTTTACATCGCACGTGTTATACAATAGTCTGCATAATGTCCTGTGGCATTACGCCTTTCTGGATCTTTTAAGGGCCACAAAATCAGCATGGGATATTTTGGGGGTTAATGTTTGGTCCAGGGATTTTTGGGGGGTTTTGCTGGAAGCCAGAGGGTTTTTTTTTGGGTCTTGACTTTTGGCTCCATTCGATCATCCCCGTCACTTGAAATCCCCCCCCCCCCCAGGACACTTAGCTTAATCAAAGACATGGAGAGTTGACTTACATATAATGATTATTATATCAGCATTAATGCTCCTCATCCCTCCCAATCACTGTTTGGGAGTTATTTACCAAAGCAGGTAAAGGACTTGACAGAAGTCAACCATGCTGGAAAAAGGTCAACACAAGTAGTGGTCCATTTAGCCAAGCATCAGATTTTTTAGTTCAAGTGTTTAAAAATGGAGTGTGATTTAGTGGTATTAACACTGCCAGCCTCTCATCCTACAGTTACATATGTATACATTTATCTTGAGGAAATTAACCTCTCAAACAATCCAAACCATGATTGAAGCTAATGCTAGTCAAGTTGACTTCATATCCTTTTGATCCTTGCATTTGTGTGGTCACTACTCTTAGGATGTACTTAGCGTGCACACGATAGAAAATTAATGTGGTGACAATAAAGCATTGTTCATTAGTTCATTAAGTCAGTTTCTAGAAGAACAATTTACAAAGCAATTATTATTATACACAGGTCTGGGATAAATGCTGAGCTGTTTTGGCCTCGTAGTACTGTCTAGTGCTGTAGCCACATCCAAAGCAAGTGTATATTCTGTTCTCTTAGATCAGATTCTGTCAACATCGGAGTGGAGTTCAGGCTCCACATTTGCTAAGTTTTGCAACTAATGTGTAATTGTTGATGTTCATAACAATTAATTTTTGCAGAAAATGCTTGAAATCTGAAGACTAGGGGATTGTTGTGTCATAGATACTCAGTAGACAAAGTGTTATGTTACAGAATATGGATTCTGTGCTGAATTTGTCACATGACTGTGCAGTGTGTTTTGAAGTCTCATGTAATCCCCCATCGTGGTGACAGAATAGAATTTCAAAAATTAAACAAGACTTGCTGAAGTTGAAATTTGATTGGAATACTGTCCGTCACCAAGCATTGAGGGAATAATTATTTGCCCTCCCTTATCAAGCCCTCGCCCTTATATTAACTGGGGGTTTCTCCACTGCACACATGGTAAGTGCCTGAAAAACTGAGTTCCTGCAGGCAGAATGCTATCTCATGTAATCCTTTAATGCTTGGTGACAGAATTCCAATCACACTTCAAATTACCAATTAATACCTGTATGTCTCCTTTAATTTTTAAATTAATGCATGCTTAAAGTACATGTAAATTAAATATTATTTTTAGGTTGAGGATGCCTTGAAGGAGATGCACTTTCCAAATACAAGCATATTCAGACCTGGTGTTCTTGATCGTGGCAGGAAACAAAGATTTGTAGAGAAGTTGGCTGGTAAGTAATGCCTCAGTTGATAATGGTAAAATGTTCTAGCAGAATGTTATACAATAATTATTAAATTTTACAACAAATGGCCATCTGTTTATCAAGGTTTTGTGCCTCATTGGCAGCTAGATTGATGGTGTTTAACAAGTTGAAACAAAATTGTAATAGTAGCATTTACACTGATAAAAAAGTTTTTTTAAAAAAGTAAAACATTTCGATAACTTGCATGTAGGTGACCTTCATAACTGATGAAGGTCACTGAAGTGATCAAAACATTTTAGTTTTTAAAACACTGTTTAATCAGTGTCAATGCTACAATTACAATTTCGTTTTAAATATCATGCCTGATTACAACCATGGCATTTTTAACTGCTTCAAGTTGCTTAAGATATTTTCCCTACTGAATTCAGAATAGGAAAATGTCATTTTTCAGCTAACCTGCTTGTGATAGAATGGCTATACTGTAGGCGTGTTCCACTGGTATTTTTTTTGTTCCTTTTTCTGCTCCTTACTCAACGAGCTAAGAGAAAAAAAAGAGACTACCGGTACTTGTAGCAGGGCTCAAAAAACAATGCTGTCCACTTATCAGAGACAAGTGGATTTTCTTACCAGTAGTTTTCATTCACATTGGCTCAAGGTGAGAGGGTCTCAATGCATAAGTGGTGGCTCATATAGCTACCAATTAATATTTTGGCCAAACAGTTTATTTCCTTATAGTTAGAAGAAATTTTTTTGTCACGATTATTTACACGTAACTGTTGAATTTTTGGGCTCTTTTGTAACAGCTAACGGTTAACCCCACTGAGACCTTCAAGTAAGTTGTCTTGAGTTCCTAACTAAATCAAAGCCAAAGTACATTACAAACAAAGGCTTGCCCCAGGGCAGCCTAAGTCAACCAAAATTTGAGAGCTGCTTGTTTGAATGGTAAGCTATACAGTCATGTATAAATTCAAGTTTTCTTGAGCCCTGCGTTTTGTAACCTATTAAACTATTTGCTAATTAATGTTAGTATTTCTTGTTTATCTCAGGTTGGGTGATGACCACCATTTCTGTAGCAAAAGTTGCAAAAGCAATGTTGGCCGATGCTGAGAATTATACAAGGAACAGAAAGAACGAGGGCACTCAACAAGAGACACCTTCAGCTGTCACTTACGGAAATGCAGAGATCTTAGCATTATTGTCTACAAACTAATGACCGAGATTAATCTTGCACTGTTGATGATTCATGTTTATTAATCATCTTGGTGTAACAGCTGTAAACAGTTGTATGGTCCCCAGGGGGGTAGGGGTATACTGTCTTAAGTCAATTTTTGCTGGGTATGTGTCACTGGCCTCTCAGAACCCCTACACCATAATACACACTGTAGTTTATTCTGTAGCCAAACAAAAACTGTTTAAATGCATCTACCTTACAAAGTCTTTCAACTACATGTAAAGTGGTAACAATTTTTTTACCTCAAGACTTCACATTTTTAAAATCCCTACTTGCCAGAATTTTTTTATCCCCCAAATCCTGAAAATTTGCCACCCCAATGCAGTGACTCTTATATTGAAAATGTAACCCAATTGAATGGCTTGGTGCAAGATGGACATAAGTGACTTTTTCGGCTGAAATTTTTTTTCCTTCAAAAGTGTCTATTTTTGCATGTGCTTTTCAATTAGTAGAAAAACATTCTCCTGTATCTTTTTTTGGCAGAAATGCTATTGTTCTGCTTTCTTGTGTTCATTGTGCATGCTTCGATATTTTGTCTTCGTTTTTCTCAGAAATAAAGCGCAAACCAGCCAAAAAAATACAGGAGAATGGTTTACTACTTGCATTAGCCCATTACTAGGAAGTGCCTTGCCCCAGCTAGGGACATTGTTTCTGTTCTTTGTTCAAGTGTCCTCTTGACTAGGTTTGATTACCACCCACTATTTTGGAAAGTGAGTCTGCACTCACTGGGGAGACACGTTGACCCCCCCCCCCCCAGGGGGTACTCCCTATAATGGCCTATATGGGAGGCACCGCCCGAAAGACGTACGTTTTTCAGGCTTCAGGTATGTAAAAGGGTAGGGATTTCACAAGTTGAGGTATATAAAAGGGTAGGGAAAACGGTCATTTAGGCATTTAAAAGGGCCTTTAATTATACTTTTTCGAATAGACGCCCCTTACGGCTGTATCAGTTTATTTATTAAGCACTACATGTAATTGAGAACAATACTTTCTAAAGTAGGTATGTGAAAGGGGTACCTTTTTTTCAATAAAAGGTATATAAAAGGGGTTGACCCAAGAGCTGAGTGTAGTGGAAATCAGATTCTTGATTTAAGGGGTAAGCCATTCATGTGGGACTAGTGCCCAACCTACTAGTGTAATGTTTATTCTCGCAAATTCATACATGTACAAACATCAAATCTTGGAAATATTTTTCTCCTGACCATGATATTGTTTTTTAATCCTGGTGTAATTTTGGCAGCAAATGAAGTTTGTCTTGTCAGGCAGTTTCATGTTAGATTATACACTGTTCACTAGTCTCTTTGATTGTTTAGTCTCGAAATGGGTTCTTACAATCTGTCAATGCTTTGCCACATAAGACACCACAATCTGTATGTATTTTCATTTTCAACAAATCGAATGTTTCAGACTGTTTGAGGTAAATTTGTCGGGCCAGACTAAACTTTCAGCGGTCAAAATGCTAATTGAATTATTATCTGATGACTGGCTTTTATTTACAGGCATGATGATAATATTATAAAAATACATGTATAAGGTACAGAGTGAGAATCAGTGTGCATAACACAGTCTACATTTTAGTAAAACGATAACAATGTAAAGTGGTTAGTTACGAAAACAGTTCCTTTTATTTACCATACATGTAAGTCCATTTCATTACTTTCCTCATTACAATATTGTTTTGTTTTTCATTTTTTTGTGGATATATATTACTAAATAAAATGGTACGGTGTAAGCACATTTACATTGTATGCATCACCTGTTGTACTTTTTCTTATAAAGCCATTCTGTTAGTGCAATGAATAGTTCTGAGACAGAAATCTCTCCTCCGAAGCTCAGTTCCTCCCTTCAAGATGTGGTAGTGACGGTGATGACAATGATGATAGTGATGATGATGATGTTTGAGGAAATTAATTCTAGTTCCTCTGCCCTCATCAAAGCTGAGTTATGACTTTTTTAACAAGCAGCCTAGAAGCTATTATTAAAGACTATGTGTATCTGCAGGGCACTGACGATCATGAAAAGCAGTTAGGTGAACTCTGACATCTCTTCAAGGAGAAAATTGAGCTCAGATGGAGGGACAACTGTATAAAGGCCAGTTTACACAGGCGGTTTTTGTCGCGTTTAAGTTGCAACTCCAAAATCGCAGGTGTAAACCAGATGCGATTTTCAGTGCCATTTGTCGCCGCGATATCGCAGGGGTTTGTTTCGAACATGTTTGAAACTTGTTGCAACTTAAGCGCGACAAAAATTGCATCGAGTTGCCGCGACAAAAATCGCCTGTGTAAACGGGCCTTAAGCAGGCCTTTGAAGTCAAACAATAAACATAGAGCTGTACACATACATGTAGTAATATGAAGGAAACAGAGAAAATAAAAACTTTAATATCCCAGTGGTGACAAGTAGGACTCTATTGTATGAGAAATACATGTGAAAGTACATGCAAATAAAAGCAAAATGGCTGCTTTCAAGGTAGTCTTTGCAGCCGTTATTAGGGTCGTCACACATAGTGGGGAAACTCATTGTGTGAGGACCTAATAATGACTGCAAAGGAGACTACTTTTTACTACCAAAATAAAAATGTCGCATGTAGTATAGCAATCCTCTCAAAATATCTTCATGTTAAAACCTAATCAAAAAGGAAAGCTAAAGGTAAAACCTGACTTGTCATCTAGATTGGCATTCATTAATTTTTTAATTACTCAGTCTGGAAAACATGGGCTGTAAGTAACCCTAATCACAGTTAACTTTCTCAATATTTTGCAATACAACAGTAATCCAATATGCAATTCGAGGAGCAGGGATGGCACGGGTGAGAGCACTCCTCACCCAACAATGCAACCCGGGTTCGATTCCAGCTACAATGTAGGTACCATAATTATGTGGTTTGAATTTGTTGTTGGTTCTGCCTTCTTCTAAGGATTTACTCTCCAGCTTCTGGGGGTGTCCTTCCCCCACAAAAACCAAACAATTCGACCAGGATGAAAACCAGTTAAGGTTGACGTGGCTTCCTCCAAAATACTGTAATTACCTACATAATTTTTTGACTTCCTCCAGAAATTGCCTCACATTCCTGTTATATTGTAATGCAAACATTGAAAATTAACCATGAAATGAACTACATGTATGTATTGTACCTTTACGTTGCATTAGTATTCTGCAAAAGTCAATTGCAAAAATGTCTCGGCCTAATTGGAACAAGTTCGATATTATTCTGCTTTTCAGCTATGTCCAATCTCCATGGTAATTGTGGCCTGTCAATATTCAATCTCTGCAGGTAAGAGAGTCCTTTAAAGCAATCTTGTGCCATTGTTGAGCCAGTGACTTCCATTCACTTGTTTGGTTCCAAAGAGCTATTAAAAATCGTACCTAGCGTATTCCTCCAAATGAAATAAATAAAAAATATACATTGTTCAATACTATACAGGAATATGGCTTGGCCCGAATTTTGCATTTCATTATTGTCGCAAACTTTCATGTAATGCTATAGGGTGTCATTCTCCACTTGTTTTTGAAGTTTCTGGTAGAGCACGCTGTCAAGTTGTTTTTGTCTGTACCATACCATTGAGGAGGAACATATTAACATGATAAGCACAATACCCTGGCAAGAGATAAATAAAGATATATGAACATAGAAATTATATACTGTAGACCATATTCGTATCCCTGCTTTTGGACTACATGTACAACCAACTTGCAACCAAGTTGGCAACCAAGAATCTCTTTTTAATGGTATTTCCCTGCACGAGCTTTGGTTGCAAGCTAGTTCAAGTCCAGTACTAGGAATATAATACAAATAATACAAATCAGTGTATTATGGTCTATTACAGTATGTTGCCCAAACTTACATGTACAAAACTCAAGTACCTGGTTTGCATGAAATACATTTTAGATTTTATAAAAAATCGATGTCGTTACAATTTATAAAAAATTGATGTCGTAATAATTTAACCACTTGAGTCAGATTTATTTTAATTTCCTAAAGTACAAAGAAACGAGCAAAAAAATCATGTTATATGAAGCTTTACAGGGATATTTATGTATGTCCTCCTCTGGTTTTGTTAAAAGCAACATTTGCAGTGATGAATGATTTTGCAGAAGATCCTTGCAACAGGGGTTTCTGCAGGAGGGCGACTGATTTAAAGAAAACAGAACTAAGTTTTTAACAGTGAACTACTTTTAGTTAGCTCTTATTAACCAAGCAGGAGGTCTGTATGGGAGAATCTTGATCAAGGTCATAGGTATATGTACAGACTGAATGCAGCAAGGTCTGTACACACCACCGAGGTCAAAATTCTTCCATACAGACAGACAAAGCTCAGTTATGAAGATGTTTATTGTATAACAAACAAGAAAAATGTAAAATTTTTCTTGCGAACGGCGATGAGCTGAATTTAATTTTGCCGAAGTTTGCTTGCTCTGGCCCTATACCCACTTACAGCTGTAGGGCTATGGTCAAATGATGATGAAGTTTGCTTGTCCTCTTTACCTTTTTTTGTCAGGTTTTTTGGCACTTCCATAAATGAATATTGGTAGAAGAACATAGTAAAACATTACTGGTCTAGATGCCAGTCCATTGGTCCGTTTCTCAAAGCTCCCAGGGGTTTCAAAAGTTTTGAAAATTATACTGACAGTAGAGTTATATGAGCTAAAGAAACAAAATGGACTTCATTACTGGTCAGAACACACCCAACTTTTCTTGAGACTTTGATTTCAATATGTTTTTTGGCCTGTTAAGTTATTGGAACTTTCGAGAAACAGGCTCCAGATGGGAAAATCGGCTTCAGACAATCAAATTTGTGAATTTGATAGTTCCCAGACCTTGTGAAACAGTGCCATAATAATTAAAATTAAAACAAAAACCCTCCTTAGATTGTCAAACTAGGCAGGCAAAATCATTCTTACAGCTTGTCGATTTGCCTGTTGCGTACAGCTGTAGCTGTTTATGAAACCCCTGTTGCAAGGGTGTACAACAGTTAACTAAAACATGTATAAAGTATAAAAGATGCATCATTTTGGTCAAGAGGATAAAGGCAAGTTCATACCAGGAATGCTGAAAACATGACAGAATAACCCACCATAAATTTTATTTAAACATGTTGTTTACACAATTCATGCTTTGTGTTATTGATTTTATAGCAAGAATTTTATGATGCTAGAATAATGTACTAGAATAACAACTGTGATGTCCATTAAGAACACCAAAAATTTACAACACATGTGTACATATACAGTCATGTTCTCAAAAGCAATACCTCAAACATCCAGAACTTTTTCTCTTCCCATTCTATAAGATATTTACAGCTATAAAATAAAACAAATATCCTGAGTTTGAAAACAGGACTATTTATTTATTTATTCATTTATTTGTTTATTTATTTACAACACTTATAAATACGAGCTACTCACATGTACACTACTAAATAATATGTGGTGACTATTAATTTTAACTAGACTAAGTGCTTTATATTAAAGAATAAAGACCGCAAGAAACCTGGCGATCGACAATACAGAAAGAGGTGCAGAAATATGGTGTAAGCGAGGGAGAGGTAACAAATAAAAGCAAAAGACAGGATGTAGTACATGTACTAGTGGAGGTCTCTGACATTTCACAGTGGCCTTACATGTACATGTTCATCATGAAGAGGATCGAGTGAGTGAGTGAGTGAGTGAGTGACTTATTAAAGATGTAGTGGACAAAAGACTGACAAAAAATATTATTAACCTATAAATGAAATTCTTTTTATGTCTAAGATTAGAATAGAAAGGCAGAAAGCAAAATTACCTTGCATAAAATTTCACATTTGAATCAACACAATATGACAGCTGTATATTTCCAGTCTCTAAACACCCTTTAATAGTCCTCTGTTAAGAAAAGAGCAAATGAAACATAAATTACATTGTACATGTAAATGAACCAGATACAAACTTTCATATCCATTTTCATGAATTAGATTTTAGGCCGCCTCAACTTGTAACATTTAGGCATGAGAAAATCAATATATAAGAACTTGTCCAGCGGACAAGTTGTAGTTTACCTCTGCCATTTTGTAAGTTTTCTTGTGAGTTCCTGATGTTCTCACCACCTGTCATCCATTTAGAAATTTAAGAAAACAGAGAAAGATCTGCAGCTTTCTGTCACAACAAAATCAATATTTTGGTCCAGCATCTTGGATGGATTGCTATTTTCCACGACTAAAAAATCATTGTAGGCTCAATTTTCATTTTCTCAACTGCTGATGCTCTGTACTGCATCTGCATCAGTGAAAACATGTGGCACAATCACATCAATTGTACTGATCAGAACAAGGTGTTTAGCCAAATACAAGCAGGAAGAATGAAAGTGTTCCTTTCAGCCTTCATGGCAGTCAAAGAGGCCTTGGGTTTCATTTGTAGTGGATTTTTGAAGTTCGCCAACAGCCGCAACTACGTGTACATACATGTACATGCCTGGTTGACGACTTGAAGAAAACACCATTGTAGACCGCTGATTACAGTATCCTCTATTTTCAATTTTCTGTCAGTGTATTGCTTTATAAATCAATGAATGTAAAATGCATCTTTCTCAAGACTCAGCTTTTGGTTTATTTTGATTTCTTTCCAAATACTTTTTTCCGTAAATTTGAGTTGCCAAACCTGGTGTTTACAGTATCATGATATGCTAAGGAACTTTGTTTTCCAACATTTTAAAAAGACCTTTGAGTTTAAAATGTTAGAT